>JXSR01S074594.1:27556-41746 GCA_000969725.1 Ophiothrix spiculata | reverse complement strand
TTCTTCGACACTCTTGGCAATAGGAAATGACCACGATATATGGTTGAATTTAACCACGAGTGGGGTCAAAAAATATTGACCCCGAAAAAGAATAAGTATTTTGACCCCGTCGTTTTTAGTGTGTACAAGAGCAGCCATAGCCAGCGTTACTATGTTAGCTGTGGAACTTTTAAGTGGGCAAGATGCACCACCTATAGGTTAGTTATGTCTGTGCAAAATGGTATATAGAAACTGGTCAATGTTGATTGAAGCGGACAATGGTTGTTCCTTTGAGGTCGGTATTGGCCGTAATTTTGTCAACTGGCTACTTCCCACCCGACGGCGATAAATGTAGCTTACCATATCAAAAGGAGTATGTTGGCAGTCAATTACAATTTTGTAAAATTTTGAAAACTTAAACCTTTGTTAATGATATAACTTACGAATCATTTGAACTGACCAACTGTGTATCTTTCCTTATATAGGGAGGCATATACCAGAAATTATCGAGCAGAATTTAGAACTTTATATAGAGCTGTATACCAGTGCTGTTCTGGTTGGATTGAATCAGGTGGTCAATGTAAACGTAAGTACGCCTAACCTAAAGTTATTAACCCTAGTTCTACGAAGGGAAGTGATTTTTTTTCCTGTCGCTAAAATCTCGTCGTACTAGGTTAAACGACTTGATGCACCTCTTAAGTTCATCCTTTGCGCTTATTTTAGCGAAAATATTTCGACCCTACCACTTTCGGGGAGGGTGTACATTGACCGTACAAGTCGGAGGTCGTGGTGTAATTCCGTGATTTTAAAAATGTACTTTTAGTCATCTATGTAGCAGATATTCATTTCAAGCTTGGTAGTAATTTTTTACAATATTTAGCAAAACACTGCATCGGATATTCATACGAAAATCTTGATTTGTGTCTATATTTTTCATAAAATGACATTTTTGTAATTATGACGTCATAGTGAAGTTATACATGAATGGAGTACCTTGAAATTGGTATCAATGGAAAGAGAGGTACCACATATGGGGTCTGGGGGACTCGCTATAAAATGGTCAGGGGCGTTGCAGCAACCCCCGTCCGTATAATATGTTTGTAAAAATCGCTCCGTATAACAAGGGTTAATAAAATTAGCAATTTGATTATGTGTTTTTCATGTTAACACTTCCAACGGAGTGTGAGACAGAGAGGATTTTGTGTTAATACATTATATATTTTGATGTTAAAGAATCCATTTATATTTGTTATGAATTGGATTTTTATTCCATAACATGTAGCCATTTTACTTAAAATAAGCCCTTTGCTGGCCATGTCCTATATTGGTAATCATTCTGAAATATGTTTCAATGTAGAATTAAAGATAAACATTCACTTTTAATATATTCAAAAATTTTCAGCGCATAGCTCTGTTTCATTTGATCGTGTTACCCTTTATAACAGCCAAAATTCAGCTCGCTGAAATATCGCTTTATTTTTTTTTCATGAAAAATTACAGACAAGACCGTTTTTAACATGCGTATAAATATTCATGAGTTCGGATCCCCTAGTTTAAAAAAGCCTGTTAACTCGCCATAGTAGCATAGAATCTCAAACCATACTTGCACCTAGAAGCATAAATGTTATGAAAACATTTTGAAATTTAAAAAAATGAAAATTTTGGAAATATAAGTGCCTTTTCGTGTGATTTTGCGAGTGTTTATTTTCCTTGAATGAGGTTAAATTAGGTATTTGCGTTTTACCTAAGATCTACGGTTCTGGACTTAACATTTTTTAGCCACTTGGTCAAAAGAGAGCGACAGCACTTTTTTTTACAGATTTACTAAAACATTTGCGGTAATTTTGGGTAAAACACGCCTCACGTAAGAGAATGTGACGCTTGGTCCAATGAGGTCAAATAAAACATCAAATTTCTATGCAAGACATCATATAACCCCGGAAGTGATCAATTAAGTGGCACTTGTGTATTATTACGTACATATAGTTAAAACACCCGCTCCATGTCAGCGTGATCTTGATAGCCTAGTGACTAAGCTTCTCGCTTTTGGTGCGAGAGGTCCCAGTTTCGAATCCCGTCTGCGCCTTTTTTTTTCGTTTGAAAACAAAGTATTATTTTTTTCCATCGTATTAGATTGATATTCCTTCAATAAACCACTTTTACTAAAGAATTTCTTAGAATAAACATGATAAAATCATTTCCCTATAGCCCGTAAATAATATGCACAGTGGATGCACCGTACCAGTCAAGCTCGGAGCTGCTACACGTGCATGGTATGGGAAATGACGTCAGATTTGCCTAGATATAGCCCCAGACCTCCGAAAGGTGTGATTTGTCGTTTACGGTGATCGCTGTATTATCGGGATTATATGATGGCCGACATCTTGCCCTTTTCATACGTCTAATTGTACTGAATTTTCCCTCGTTTTATTAACTAATTTTAAAAGTCTTACAGGAAAGATATATTTTTCAAATGTCATGAATGTGAGGTCTGATACCTAAACTTGCAGTTTGTATTAGGCAATTCACATAAAAGTTGGTAAAACAAGCTGCACGTAAGGAGATGTGACCTCATGCTTTTAAAAGTTGAAAATTTGCTATTTTGTGTAACACTTAAGTGGTCAAGGTCCTCCACATGCCCGTTAGTGGTCAAGGGGGGTCCATATTGACCCAACACTGAAAAAGCGCTTTTGCAAAAGATTTTTACTTTGAAACTCTAGTCACAGGTAAAGTACTTCAAATGACCTAAAACAAAGAAAAAAAATTGAAACTCGGACAAACCGATTCAAAATGGCGGCCAAAACAAAATTTGCCGTGTTGCGTCACAATTTTCCCGCCTAAAATTTGAAAACTCACTTCCCAATGGAATTTTTCAATAAAATTTGGCTCATATTTGCTGTATGTAAATTGTTCTACGAATACATCCCTGAAATAAAATTGTGTTCGGTTATTTATTTAAAGGGCAAAACAAATTTAAAGAGCGCCCTCGAAAATGCTTATTTATGCTAATTAGCATGGGAAGGGGTGGTTCGATTTAATTTTTTTGTCACCAGGTGAAGGGTATGGTAAAGTTAGACAAATACATAGAAGGGCGATGAAAAATTACGCAAAATTTTTAATTTTGTGTCCATATGGACCCCTCACCCCTTAAAATGTAATAAAATTAAGATTTGTTTTTATTCCTAACAGTCAAACAAAGGCATGCTTTATTGGAAAAACTTTAATATTTTCATCCATATCTCCATTTTGTATTTGCATTAACCCCCTTGTGTTTATAGGGGTTCGAAATCCAAACTACCGACAGTTCACGTCAAGAAAATAAATATCGCGACCAAGTTTTCAAATATTGATCGCCAGATCGAAAAATTTAATTGCTCATTAAAAGTTTATTTGTATAGGATCTAAATAATGGCTGATTACATTTGAGAACATCTCCATTGAAAACATAGGGAACAACAGTGTGTTGACTTACACACAAACCCATTGCGTAAATCTGTGTTTCACGGAAGGACACCATGACGAAACCGTTTGGTTCGAAGAGTTCAAATTTACTGAAAACATATGTGATGGTTCACCCCGAAAGTGCGCAATTTGCAAGTTAATTATACGAATTTACAAGTTAATTATACGAATACACATTTTAGAAGTATGTAAAGGAATGTAGATTTTAAAATCGACTTGTTCGAAATCTCTGTTGGCCTATAATATTTTCTGAAAAGCATATTTCCATTGTCCATGCTTTATACTATGGTCACATAATCACCGGTCGCCGAACGTTGTCTGATAAAAGTAAGGAAGCCACAACATCGCAAAGCCGGTATGACATTGGTAAATGCTTGTGAGCTCTGCGGCGATGCCCGGTCGATCACCTGTCGGCTGTCGGTTGATATTGGACCAGATCAGGATACCCTGGTCGCATAACCTTGCGGCGAGGTTACGATGTATTTAAGGTGTCATACCGGGTAGAATTCAGCGGAGCGGACATCAATTGAACACAGGACGTGCGGTGTCCATAAGCCGCAGAGACGCCGTAAGCATGCCGCAAGAATTTCATTCCGACTTAAAACCTTGCGGCTTTTTATATGATGTCTTCAGTTATGGTCACATAATCACCGGTCGAATACCGGTGACTCACCGGGCATCACAAGCATTCACCGGTGTCATACCGATGATACACCGGGATTGCGGCATTGCAGCCTCCTTTGGCTTGTGTGACCATTAGGGTGCATCAGACGCCCTCATGTCATACATATTTTTTCTACCTAGTCTTAGAATGTTCCATTTGGCTAGAAAACACGCTGTGTAAAGTTTGAAACAAATTAGAGGCGGTCTAGGGGGACCACGGTGGCATTAAAGTTAAGGTATTGAAATTGCCTGCTTACATATGGCAGCTATTTATTATTACCTCCAGAATCCTCACTCAGAAACTCACAAAGGAATAGCTGCCATATATGGTATTGTAAATAATGACTCTGAATGTTTCATGGGATATACAATTACATTGAATTACCCGAAAATGACCCCAGATGACCAAGGGTCAACTTTTTGAACACTGTTGAGATTTGACCTCAAATGACCTTTGACCTTAAATGACCTTGACCTGACCCCTTTGAAGACTCATGGTGCCAAAATGCTTTATCAATAGTGATAATTAATGATCAATGAAAGCATTTCAGATCGTTCATGCAGTTAGCCTTAAGTAGGCAATTATTGGATTTCTAGCTCTTTTCAATGCCTAAACAACAAGATCATTATTCAGCTTGAAATGTTTTATCACTTGTGATAATAAATGATCAAAATGAATGGCACTGATTTTTCAAAGCATATGTCACTGAACTCAACCAAGCAGCTATTGTATTTTGTATTGAGTTATGCTATAGAAAACACAATAGCTGCCTTTTGCATATTTCAAAACTAATGGCATATATAAAAACTGCCACGTGGCCCCCCTAAACGAATTTCGTTTTTGATGAAATTTGGCACAGGTATTTTTATCAAGCATTGGAACAATTGTATACTAGGTAGAAGTTTACTAGAAGCTTTTTTAAAAACCATGGGGCGTTTGATGCACCCTAGTGACCATTGCATGACTGAAGACATCGTATACAATCTGCAAGATTCTAACGGTGAATTTTATTTTGGTCACCTTAATATTTTGAATGCTTGTACCTGAAAATTGGAATAGCATACCCTGGCCACATAACCTTGCGGCGAGATAATAAAGTGATTACGACGTCATTCCGGGTTGAATTCGGCGGACACCAGTCGGGCACCGGCCGGTGTCCATGAGCCGTAGAGACACCGGAAGCACGCCACTATTTTCATCATGTTCCGTCACAATTTCTGGTAAACGTTTTTAGCCCTACATCATAGACCAATCACCACAGCAGATGAAAACAAAGTCGTGGTAAAGTGGTCAAACTAATTACCATTACTCCAATTTGGGTAACGCTATCATTGTGAAGTCCCAAGAATGTAAATGAGCCAATTGAATACAATGGCATGCTCTACCGCACATAATAATAGGGTAATCAACAACTTAATAAAGCTCATTATCCTCATTTGCATTCTTGGGACTTCACAATGATAGCGATACCCCAATTTGACTATGGTGTTTAAAACAACACTCAAAGACAAGTAGACATAATTCCGTCGCTGCAGTGACGTGGACCCTGCCGCCACCTTTTTTAAGACTCATGTGACCTCATATATGACCCTTGTTTGGTTGAGAGTTTTAGTTCATAACAGTTCAAATTCATAAGCCACGTAAAAATGCAACGTAACTCCGATTAAATGAAATGTTTTATGAAAGTCACGTTTTTGACCACTGTGACCCCTTTGTAACCTCTGACTCCTGCAGGGTCACATGATATGTTGGGATTTGGTCAAGGACTATTTTATTGTTTATTATTACGGGGAGGCCTTGGTTTCAAAGCTGATTTTCGGAAACAATACGCTATGACATTCATATTTGGATATAATTCATTTTATTACATTTTCAGGCATGTCGCTTCATCTGTTGCCATGGCAATGGCGGTCATCCGGATTTTTAAAGGATATCACCTCGCACAATTTTTCGATATGTTTCGAAATTATTTTGAACTTCCTCACATATATTTTAAGATATTATTCAAAATTCTCGTAAAGAAGAAAACAAGTTTTTCGTACAGCGCATACCAGGGATGCGTATTTTCAAAAAAAAAGCAAACCGGAATAAAATATCCGAAAATCTGTCTCACGAAAAAATAAGGAATTTTTCAAACCTTTTCTCTTCATAAATATAGAAGATTAAATCTACATAATTTATAGATTCTCACACAAGTTTCATGTAAAACGGATGAACTGTGCAGTCCTGAAAACGCGTTTTGCGTAAAATGCGACGAAAAGCAGTAAATTTTGCAAATTTTGAATAAAATTATGCTAATTAGCTTCATTAGAAGTGTTCTTGAGCCTAAAACCTTTCAACCATGAACAACATGAAAATATTACACCAGAAAGAAGTGAAATCTGCAAGTTTTCCGTCATTTTATTGCAATTTTCATAAGATTTTAATGCTTGAAAACAATAAAATACAAAAGAAATGCAATACACATATTTGTATAGGAGAAACAGTATTTTGAAGAAATTTCCGAGACCTCTTTCCATTAAAATGCCATCAATTTTGAACGGAAGGTCCGGTTGAAGTCAAAAAAAAAGCAAGTGAAAGATGAAATTGTGTGTAATTTGAAATTGTTAAAAAGCAAAAACGGTCAAAATAGCCAATTTTCACATTTTGGAATCAATCCCCCCACTTAAATAATGCATTTTGTAGAAATGACATGTGAGTCACCATGTGATGATAGATTAATTTAATCATACACACGTTTCTGTATAAATTCATGCAAACCCTGTTTGTTAATATTTGTTAACAACTTTCCTGTCTACTAACTCTAAATAGATTTAAGTGGTAATGGAAATATCAAAGGTTATACTTAATTTTTAAATAAAGTATAACCTTTGGTATTTCTTAATTAAAATATTTCTTGATAAAACATTATTGTATTGTACTGGTCGGTACAAGGAAATATAAATAAACACAGGTTCAAAAGATCAACAAAGCATATTTGTTTATAACTGGAGATGAATTTAACAAAACAAAACAAATAGAAGCAAAATATTTGTTTGGTTTCTGGAGATTAAGCATGGTGTCATACTCTTATATAAATTGCTTATCTGACATTTTAAAGTGTTTACACTTAGCTGCACAAGGAGGGTATCATGGTACACAACATTTGTTATTTCGGTTCTAACATTTTAACGCCGCAATATTTCGGGCTGTTAATTTTTGTAATTGCCTAAAATAGTTGCGCTTCTTTTGGCGAAAAAGAATCCAGATCATCTGCGTTGTTTTTGAGCTAATTAGCATAAATTAAGGGGGTGTGTAAAAAATTGATTTGCCCATATAACCGCGCCGGAGTAAAATTTTCCAAATTTTACTTCAACAATGTCACACTGTAAACTCAAACTAGTCAGTTATATGATTGACTAGCTTTAAACTAGTCGGTCTACCCTATCAAGCATGCTGACTAGTTTATTCTAGTCAAGCAGATAGCGAAACTAGTCGAGCAAGCTGAACTGGTTTCAAAAATCGCAAAAAATAGTCAAGCATGATTGACTAGCTTAAAATTGGTGCTAGACTAGTTTCGCAACCATTCTGGAGAAAAGAAGTCGGGCTGGACTGGTGGATTGACTAGATTAAAACTAGTCAAGCTTTACTTTAAATAACACTCATGGCAAAGGTCATTCCAACCACCAAAGCATTTTTTTTTTTGAATTCTTATAACGGACACTTGCAATGGAGTTCGCCAAGTCAGCTGTTTCTACACAGTGAGGTCTCTTTTCTTTGCTGAATCTAGTTGATACATATAGCTTATTCTTGATTATTTACTCTCTTTACTCCATAACCACATTATGGATTTTTATTAACGCTGTATCAAGCGTCTACATAACACATCACACGTGTCATCGAGATGCTGGTAAGCTTACTGGTAAAAACAACATACGTTGTACCGTATTCTCTGTAGTAAACTAGTAGAGCAGGATGGACTAGCTTATGCTAGTCAATCAAACTAGTCAAGCCTGACCAACTAGGTAAAAGCTAGTCCGGAGGGGCACCATCTCGACTAGTTTTTACCTAGTCAAAAACTAGTCGAGTGACTAGTATAAACTAGTCGAGCTGGGTCGACGAGCAAGACCGACTGGGCAAAAGCTAGTCAAACGACTAGCCTAAAACTAGTCAATTTGACTAGGTAAAAGCTATTCCAGGTGGGCACCATCTTGACTAGCTTTTACTTAGTTGGGCCGTCAGTGCAATGTATTCATGATCATCTAACTTAAGCCAAATTTAATTGGAAAATTCCTTCGGGAAGTGGGTTTTTCAAATTTTGGCCAACATCGAGATGTCGAGAAACGAAAATCAGTTATTTTGCCGCCATTTTGAAACGGCATGTAGGCCTATATTTTATACTTTGAAATATGGTTGTGATTAGTGTACCTATATATATGGTGTAAAGATTATTAAAAATTTCGTGCGGGATAGTGGTTTTTATAAGGGGGTGTGGGGGTACCATGGACCCCTCCCCCCGAGTGCGGGTATCTTATGCAGTTATTAAAGTGTTAAAGTGTTTAAGAGTGTATTTCTAAGTAGAGTGAATACGGGGGGGGGGGGGTGTTTAAGAAAATGAATTTTCAATGCAAGAATAGGACAAATACTTACCTATTTATCACACTTAGTGTAATACATACGGTGGTATACTCAATATGTGTCAATGAAAATGACAGCAAATATATCAAAATTTAGAGCGAGCATTTTTCGTAATATTTTTATAATTTGTGTCAAAATGGAGCTTTTACCCTTCATCATACTTTTTATGTCATTGTACTTAGATATTCTTGTCAGAAGATACAGCACATTTAACATCGACCACAAATGTGACAGTCTAGCTTAACACTTAAGTGGTCAAGGTCCTCCACATACCCGTTTGTGGTCAAGGGGTCCATGAAACTCTGGTCACTGGTAAAGTACTTCAAAGGAACTAAAACAAAGAAAAAAATTGAAAATCGGACAAACCGTTTCAAAATGACGGCCAAAACAAAATTTTCCGTGTCGCGTCAAAATTTTCCCGCCAAAAAATTGAAAACTCACTTCCCAATGGACTTTTTCAATAAATTTGGCTTTACAGGTGTCCGGAATAAGGCATAACTATTGTGAATCTGCATAAAAAATCAATTTTCACAAAATTACGACCTTTGAATGTATTTTCATAAATGGGCTTAAAACTTTATTAATTACGTATACTCAAATTCAAGTTTAGGTGTATGGTACAGAACGGACATTTGGAGCTAAATTTTCTAGATACGGTTGCACGATGTTACCATAGATTCCTTTATCTATATAGTTGTAAATGTGTAAGCCTATACTGATAAAGATTTTTAAAATTCATACATGATTCAAAATCAAAATACTAGGCCTAATTAATTCCACATTAAAAATAATAGGACAACTTGTGCCAAATAGAATAAATGAATAATTGCGTACGTAATAAACATTTACTTATTAATCAGGACCTCTATTGGTGTCATTTCTCACCGCGAAAATCTGGACGTGAAAAAATCTCAACGCGAAAAAAACTCAACGTGTGCGCACGTGAAACTCAACGTGTGCGCGTGAATCTCGACGTGTGTGCGTGAATCTCGACGTGTGTGCGTGAAACTCAACGTGTGCGCGCGAAACTCGACGTATTATGAAGCCTCAGGCGTGCCATAATTAACGACTCGTTTGAGTCTATCGGGATTTAGGAAACATCATCAGAAGCCTAACAAATTCACTCTTATCCATTTAAAGGGAGTTAATCAAAAACTTTACACTGATTTGTTTATTTTACATGTTTGGTAATGGAAGTTTTGTTTAAGGAAGACATTGTTAATTTATTATTTTAATAATTTGCAAATATATTGAAACCAGCAGATTATCGTGTACTAAATTTATCAGGATCGTTCTACATTATTATTATTTGAAACTCTACAATTTCATATTCAATCGTTTAATTTCATCAGGTCTTCTTCACCATGGGGCCATAGGAAAAAAAATGTCATCAATAAAGCGCTCCCAGCAAAGAGGTTTGAGAGTGGCAGCTAAAAGTAAACACTCTTCAAGGTCACCCATGAAGAGGTTAGCAAATGAAGGGGCTACTGGGGAGCCCATGGCCATGATGGCTGTGCCTTGAATTTGAAATGAAATTGTTGAGTGTGAGCACCAGTTCCAGAAGTTTAATAAGGTCCTTAGTTGGTGGTGGAGATTGATTGACTCTTTTGTCAAGTGCTTTGGTGCATGATTTAATACCGTCTTTATGGGGGATGTTTGTGTACAGTGCGCACACATCAGTTGTAACAAGCAAAGTGTTGTCCGGTAGAGGGCCTTTTGAATTAAGATCCTTAATACAACCCAGAAAGCCTGCTGAGTAACTAACGGACGTAATTCTATGTCTAGAAACTTAGAAATTTGAACAGTAGGACATGTTCTGCCCGATAACATTGGTCTGAATGGTATCCCAACTTTATGTACCTTAGGAAGTAAGTACATGGTGATGCCATACATAGGGTGATTGGGTATTGACATTGTATAAAATTGATTTGATGTCAGGATCTATGTCACATTTGTCCACAGTTTTATTATCTTGAGGTCTTTTTTGTGTGGATCATTACGCAATTCCTTTTATGTACTTCCATCCTTGAGGTGAGATTCAACCTTTTCAATTTAGTCATCAGTGTTTAGAACTACAACGGCTCCGCCCTTGTCGGCGGGTTTTTATAACAATCTTATTATTTTGTCTTAACTCCCTCAGCACATACCTCTCTGATGGCGACAGATTGTCACGATGTCTTTTGGCATTTGATAACCCAATGATGTCCCTGGAGAGATGGTCATTGAAGGTTGAAAGGGCAGGGCAGGGTTACAAGTGATAGGTGCACAGGAAACTATACACTTAATTCTCAAAAACTTAAGGCTGGGGTAGACCTTCAAATGGCATAAACCGTTTTTGTGCTCTAACTTTCAAACTAATTGCATAAACTATATAAAAGTATACATTTTTAGAAACGGTTTTTACCCTGAACATGATGATATCAGTTTTTGACCAAAAATGTCAATTTTGGCAAAAAATGCCAAAAACCGTATTTTTTGCCCCAAAATTTCTGGAAAAGCCTAACTAAAATTTGCATTCATGAAATTTTGAACTTCTTAGCTTTTTGGAATTTAAAAACAAATGTCTAGGAACGGTTTTCTCAAATTTTTGATTTTTATCTTAGTTTAAAAAAAAAAGCAAAAAATAGGTAAAAATTGCAAAAAATCCCACCGCTGCCACCAAAATGGCAATTTTTGGCCTATTTTTGGCATTTATTTAAATTACCATTTTTGCCATTTGAAGGTCTACCCCAACCTTAAACTCTTCAAATTTGTTTTGCCCATAAAATCGTAACCTAACAACTTTTTTCAAACTAAATTTCAAGAATGTATTTGTACTTACAAATGGCAAATATGAGTCAAATTTTATTTAAAAATTCCATTAGGAAGTAATTTTGGCGGGAAAATTTTGACGCGACACGATAAATTTGTTTTTAGCCTCCATTTCCGGTTTTACCGATTTTCAATTATTTTCCTTTTTGTTTTAATTTTTTTTTTTAAGTACTTTACCTGTGACCAGAGTTTCAACGTAAAATTCTTTCACGAAAGCGCTTTTTCGGTGTTGGGTCCATATGGACCCCCCCCCCCTTTTTTTTTTGACCACTAAAGTACATGTGGCATACCTTGACCACTTAAGTGTTAATAAATAAAAAAAATAGTATACAATAAGTTAGTCTTATATGGACTCGATAACCCTCCTTTGTTCTTAAAGAAATGTGATGCATCCGTGTATGTTGTTTACAGCTCGATGTTCTTCATCCTGTTTAAACGGTGGGACATGTTGTGCACCTAATACCTGCAACTGTCGAAGTGGTTATACGGGCAGTTTGTGTCAAACACGTAAGTTTTTTTGGATAGTATATTTTATTTATTATTATTATTATCAACCGCAATCAAAGCAAGATAAAATGAAAAAAAACAAGGTTCGCCATATGAAAATTTGTTCTGGACCTTTGAACGAGGTACTAAACTCTACTTGCTCTGTGATTCGGAAGCCATGTTTAGCTGTGTATCCCCTATGCGAATAATTCTTCTAGAAGTGCTACATACCGTAATGAATTTATTATTATTATTTATAAGCATGCGCATGTTTTTGCAACCTTACAATGCAATCACCGTACTCTGGAAACTGAATGGTAATTTGACTGAGAATGCGGCTATTGAGCCAGCCAAGCACCGTTCCTTGCTACACTCTAAAAAGTTTGCAGGTTGGGTTAAAGTTTGCACAATATTGGTTTATTTTGTACACAATCTTGGGTAAATGGTGCACATTTTACCCAACATTGTGTCAAATTTTACCCAACCTGCCAACCATGTTCCCTTTTTAACCCAACTTTTTTTAGAGTGTAACGCACAATTTGGCGGTAATTGTAAGATGCGTATTGCGTTGTAGTCAAGTAATAGTAGCTCGAGACAGAACGCAGAGCTTGGTCAATACGCACTCGAGCAGCGTCGGTCCAGGCATAGCGCCCGCGTGGCGCAATCCCCTAACTTAGCCCAATTTTTAGGGTGCAAATAGACCAGTTTCCTATCTGTACTTTCTTTAATCGATGGCAATCACTATCACGACTATTGCAATCAAGTGCAAGCACTATTGTAACCATAAACAGTGCTCATTTGTATCAACATTTTTGTACTTAAATGTTGATATTTTGATATTCAATTTTTGTGTAGTTCTAACTTTCATAAGAATTTTCTTTCATGGAAATATTATATTGCTGTCAGAAAGTACATGCTCGTAAAGAAAAGAAAGTGTTTTTGTCGAAACGCTTTATGTTCGAGCAGTAAATTGATTTAACCCTCCAACGAATACAATCCTTGGTTAAAACTGACTTTCAGCACAAAGTGAAAATTCACATACATGGAATTTTCGACGTGTAACCCATAGAGGCAGACGTCACATGAATGAGTTGCTAAGTTGGCGACCATTGAAATTGTTGCAGCAGTGTGAGCAGACATCGGAGCTGTTCACTGTTAATGTATTCAAGTTGGTGATATTTCTATCATGTTTGAGTCACCAATAAAGTATTAACATCGACGCATGTCATATCTGTCATGTAAGTTTTGATTTAGTGTTTACTAAGCAAGACTTCGTGGCGAATTGAATAAGGCGTCTGAATATCAACCCAATGGTCCTCGGTACGAAATCTAGCTAGGGGTAGGTTCAAAGATATATTTGTTCACAGGTGTAAGAATGTAGTTCTAGAAACATACGCTATATTCAAATACGAAGAACGATGGAATTATATTTTTGTTCTTAATTACTATTCTTTAAATGTCACAAATACATTGGCAATTGAAATTGGGACCCATTTAGACTCTCACATACACAGCAAAAAAAAAGACTCATCTCGATTAAAAAAAGACTAATATTTTTAATCTTTGAAGAGCAAAGAACGTGTTTTCTTGTTAATCGCCGCCAGAGTAAGAGGGAAAACGCGATTTTTTATCTATTCAATATGAATAAATTGATGTTTGTTTTAAAATGTAATCTTCCATTGCCGTGGAAATTGCTGATTTCATGGGACATATACAAATACACCATAATCTCATTAATATATTACGTATCAATTTTTTATAACCTCATTATTACCTTGTATGCGGATAGAATATTTTCATGTTGTAAGTTTTAAAATAAATGCGCAGAAATGTATATAAACTCCCATTTTTATTTGTAAACGAATGGAGTAATGTGCATTTCACGCTATATTTTTTAAATGCAATGTATGCAATTTCGAATTAGTTAGTTCGATAATACTCAGCCAAAAAATGACGAAAAGCGGTTAAACGCCTGTTCACACATACTTGCGTAATTTCCGACGTTTTGATTAGTCGAGAGCCGTCACGTGGCCATGTATAAACAGCGTTGATTCATAAGCGGCTTAACAAATGTTATGATTGCGCGACGCTCCGCGTCGCCATGTGCACAACGGCGCGCCGGCTCTGAACGCGGTATGTAGCGCGTGCGTTTGATAACTTCAAGACAGGTA
>JXSR01S074593.1:23146-36674 GCA_000969725.1 Ophiothrix spiculata | reverse complement strand
GATGGTGGATGCGCATTGTACACGCGATTGGGGGAATGCAACCCGGAATATCCGTTTGACTTCTTCATGAGATTTGGTTGTAAAATAAACCTCAGTATTATTAAGAGCACGCACGTTGCTCGTTGGTGATCTGATCTTAAGACATTTTGAACAATGACTGATTGATAAGCCCTCCCTTCTTCTAAGACAGACACATGTCGTTTTGCACTTGAAAAGACCGCCTAAATTATTTTTTCTTTGTAAATTAAAATATTAAGAGGAGATAACCTTCAGATCACTGGAGCAAAGTAATCGGTTTGTGCTATTATTCAAGAGGTGTTGTCAAGAAACTCTCTCCAATATTGGTACTTACTCATTTGACGAGGCATGCTAATTTGGACAGAACTGTTTTCATACCATATTATTCAAATAACGGTATCTTTGCAATGCCTTTATCAATTTTCACCATTCTTCCACCGTTTGAAAGATTAATTCATGACCTATTTAGAAAATAATATTATTTGTTCGAAATCACGTTGTTCATACAATATGGCTTCCATCTAATTATTGCAGTTTTTTTGACTCGCGCGGTATTTCTTATTCTTTACAATTGTCGCTATTTTAAAGGAGACAGAAATGAAACATTAAAAACTACCTGAGCCAAGTTTCCGGAGCTTGTTTGGGACCTATTATGGGGAGTAGGGCTTTGTTTTAGTCCACATCTGAGGCTACATATTTCCTTTTTATCTAATTTATCATATATAAAATGTGAAAAAAGAAAATTGATGGTAAACAAGATAGCCTTGACTTACTTCAAATTACTAAAGTAATTGATTTATGTATGATTGAATTATTCGTGTTTTGTCTGGGATATAATCTACATTGGCATTTTAATGTAAAAGTGTTTTATAACCACAGTTTGGGTATTTATATATTATAAATATATAAATACCAGTCATCCGGAACCTCGCCAATCAATGCTTTAGTTCCTCAGGGATCAATTCTAGACCCTCTCCTATTCTCAGTCTTCATCAGCTCTATCTATATGCAGATGATTCAACTCTGTTCTGCGATATCAAACCAACTGACGACCCTAAGACCATTACAACCAGCTTTTAAGCACTTTTCAATGAAAAGTTATATCAGTGAAATAAACATTTGATGAGTAAAAATAGATTATGAAGTGGTTTCCTATACAAACACCCCACAGATGGTGGGTGCAAACTGGCTGGTGCAGGATAGTTAAGACAGGTCTTTAAACACCCATTGTTACTGCAAACACATAAATAAATAAATAAATATGACATATTTATAGAGGATAGCCTCATCAGTGTCTAGCACTGTTTTCCACGAGGGTCCTCTGTCAGATGGTCCGATTTATTTGCCAGTTTTAGTGCAGGAGGAAAACCGGAGCGCCTGGAGAAAAACCTGCGGAAGCAAGTTTGGACTGGTAACCAATTGCACATACAGCGCCTCGGACCGGGGTTCGAACCCGTGACAGTCCTGTGGGCTCATTGGTGCAAGGCGAGAGAAGTACCGCTGCGCCACCTGCTTCCCCACATGGCTAGCAGTGGGTTAAGAAGGAATTTAAACTTCCTGAGCCAAGAACTTGATACGAGCCAGTGTACCGAAAAAACACAAGTAGGGCAACAATGCGGGAAATGTGTACATTGTGCAAGTTGCATTATATAAAAGTTTGATTAAAAATACTGTGTTTTTTGACTATATACTATGTTTGTTTGAGGGTCAAAAGTTCCAGGCCTATAAATTGAACACACGTGTGTTTCTGTTGTCTAACATCAGCACCATGGGGGTAGAATGACCTCGCCTAATGAAGATTTAGAATCCTTTTTTTCCGACTCTTTTATGTCTTTAGATATAAATTGTATCCTAAACTATCAAATTATTGCACCAGAAGTAACAGATTCAATGAACATGAGAGTATCAGGAAGATCCGTACTTTAATTGAAAATGTTGACCTATGTAAGATAAAAATGAACTTAAAATATCACTTATTATAGGTAAAGGTAAGGTAAGATTGGTTTGGATTGATTGTGATCTAATTGATTGCAGAATTCTCTGCATTTCAAGGTTGCATTTCTTTAGCTGAAAGTATAAACTTACAAATTGGACCAAAGTAAATTAAAAGGGCTTTCTTAAATTCTTCATATCTTTTGACTGAAGTGGTAAAATGAAACGGGACAAAAGGCATGTTGTCGACTAATTAATCCGCTTTTGAAAAACATACACTCTTAGAAAGGAAGGATCAAATATGAGACAAAAAGGATCAATTTCGATCCTTTTTAGGTATCAAATATGAGCTTACCCTTTAAGGATCAAAGTGATCCAAAAATAAGGATCACAATTCTTGATCCGAAAATATTTCTTATAAAAAAGATCTGCCTAAAAACATCACACTGAAGTGACCCTAGCAGGGTTTGAACCCACGCCGCATGTACACCATGTAATTACGAGATCAACGCTCTAACCACTCGGCCACGCTGGGACAGGCAGCTGTCAAGTGTGGTGAAATCATCGTATTTATACCATTGTATATATGTAGTGGATATGGGGTGTACTCAAATATGAAACAAAAGCACGTTAGATCCAAACGCGGTATCAAATATGAGCTCATCCTTTCCGTATCAAAGTAATCCAGAAATACGGATCAAAACTTTGATATTGTAATCAAAAAGGATCTAAATAAAATGATCCCAAAACCGGATCAAAAATGATCCTGTTGAATTTGATCCATTTGTATATATTGATCCGAAAAAGGATCAAAAGTGATCCTTAAAGGATCAAAATAAAATGATCCGGAAAACTACTCGTATATTTGATCCCGGCCTTCTAAGAGTGTATATTACTATGATTTAATCTTTTGGCAACTATTTTTCAATATTTTTTATTTGCTCGTTGCAATAATATTGGGACAAGCTGTATAATAATTGGTCTGATTATGTATCTTTGCCAGCGGAATTGCAAAATAACCTTGTTTTGGAGCTCAAAACTGTGATGGTATCCTAATTAAAATTTGTGATAACAAGCTCTGCCTAGACACATTAATGGCCCAAACAAATGATACTCCCTAAAGACGATTCACTCGTGGTTGTGTGCTAAATGCGATATAGCATTCGCCCTAAAGGATTATGCTATAACACAAGTACTGGCAAAAAACCTAACATAAGCTATTCTAACCTTCTAACATGTATACGCAAAATTATGACCCAAACAAGAAGCCTACCTGACATGCATGAACATTTATTAACCTGACCTAACCTGACATGACATGACATAACATAATGTTACGATCCAAAACAAGATCAAGATCAGAAATAGCCTTTCGGGTTCGAACTATCAAAGAAAAAATAAATACACTGTAAGTTTCAATTTTATCAACAAAATATAAACACAGCAATTGATTAATATACATACAAACAATTCAACAGTGTAACTATCTTATCTACAGTTGTTATACTACTCACGAGTGGCTTCTGACTTGAAAGTATTAGATAATAAAGTTCCACAATAATATTTTCCGAATAGTCTAAGTCCTTTATGACCTATGGGTAATGTCTGCAAATCCAGATCTCAAATGATACAACTATGTCTTATAAATTCCTTTTCCAATAGTATAAAGTTCCAAATGATCTTCAAAATCAGCCAATGTAAAACTCAAAAGGACTTCTGCAATCTCAAACTTCTAGTCCACAGCCAATATAAAAATGATCCACTATCCAGCGACTCAGCATCAATAAATTTGTAAAACGTCTCCAATATAACAGCTATGCTCCAAAATGACAGCAAATAATCAGATAATATTACAGTAAAGTCCATCTAATCTGCCATCCTATTCTCCAAAATAGCTCAGTAACATAGCTGGCAAATCTAATAGCTAACAAAAGTCCGGGGGGGGGGTAACTGGGTATTCTGACCGGGTTACCAAAAAGGTGAGAACTGAACAGGTCTCGAGACTTGCAATATAAGGTATCAGAATCGACCTGGTATTCTGCAAATCTTACATAGGGTATCAAATTTGTTTTTTAAGTCTCTGATAGTGTATCAAACTATGAAAGAATGGTTGAACAGATAGGGTAGATTTATGGTATCAGATAAGGTATCATTACATCAATTTTTGCCAATTTTTGGTCTCACATAGGGTCACCTTCGGAACCTGCGGAACTCGGGTGGTTACCCGGAAACTAACATCAGTTACCCCCCCCCCCCCGGGGACAAAAGTAGACTAATCTATAGCTAACAAATGTTGACTGACAGAAGTTGACTTAGCCCTCAATAGCTAACAAAAGTTGATTGACCCCAAATATCACAAGCCATCTCTTTTTATACCTATACAAATAGATTTGGAAAGGTAACTCCATACAATTTTATCAAACATAATACAGAACATTCTAGGCCAATGTTCATGAGTAATTTGGGAATTCCCTATCACGGTAACCATGGTAACAGTCAAACATGCAGTTGTTTACATGTATAAGACACATCCTCAATACATTCAAATGTCAAACACACAACACACATGATTGACAGCTAAAGAAAAGAGCCATTGTAGGTCTAACTTCCTCTTGGCCCATTGTAATGTGGTACAGGGTGTCCCAGAAAAAAACCTTACAATCTTTGCGTGTAATTTTCTTGGATTTAACGGATAGTCAGAAAGTATATAAAGATTGTATTTTATAGACCATTAATTGAACTTTCAGATAACGTTTGTTTTATTTCAATCGGTAGTGTACAACAAAAGTTACGTTTTATCAAATATTGGAGTGGATTTTTGTCCGTTCCAATTTCATGATTATTGGCCATAAATTAGGGGTGTTTCTGAAAGGAATAAAAAATGGGTCATCTTGGAAAATTTACCATATCTGACTTATCAAACTTTTTTCAGCAGATATAAAAGAGAGCATGATGCATATAATAAAATAGTAAACATTGTTACGGTTGAGTGAGCAGATCAATGAAAATACTCAATAAAACGTCATTTAAGGGGAACTTACAAAATCGTGAAATTGGACCCGAAAATTTTACATCCAAATATTTCACAAAGCATAACTTTTGTTGTACACTGCCGATTAAATTAAAACAAATGGTATCTGAAAGTTCAATTCACGTGCTATAAAATGCAACTTTTACATAATTTCTAACTATCCGTTAAACCCAAGAAAATTACACACAAAGATTGTAAGGTTTTTTTCTGGGACACCCTGTACATGGTAAACATGTGTGTCATTACAATTTTTTCTTACTAGATCTAGATTGGCCACTAAAATATTACGTCTTACCCACCTAACACGTTTTTCCACCAAAGGCAATGCAATATTATGGTACTGTTTGTTGATATTATATACATTTACAACAAACATTTCTCAACAAAATTTATCAATAATAAGTGGGAAATTCAGGGTCTGTAACATAACATAACATAACATAACATAACATAACATAACATAACATAACATAACATAACATAACATAACATAACATAACATGGTTCGGTTATCATAGGCTACGCATATTTTTGCACCGGTAGGTGCACTAAGACCAGATTGGCGTTATAAAATAGGCTTATTTGCACTGCCCAGCCAGCATATGAATAAACTGGCAACAAGCTTATGTTTGGTCATAAAAAACACACATGATATGGAACATAACTTAGCCCAATACTTAAGCTTTTCCCCACACAATATTACTTTTAAATAAGCTCAAGGTTGCAATAACAAAGAAAATGAATTATACATTAGGAATGGGTGTGTCAGAAACTGGCATGTACCATTCACACAAAAAGGGAGTGTATGTAATTAATTGGGGAAACAGCATAAATACAGATCAGATAAGAAACAAAAGTTATTTTAATCCTTTTTAACAGATTCTCACAATTTAAGGTTTGCTTTGCTTTAAATGTTTTGTTAAAGAAGATATTATGTTGATTAGTGAACAAAAATGATGGAACTATATTTTTCATCGCGGACTAAGTTTGCACTGCAGTCTCTGCACAGTTTCACCATATC
Organism: Ophiothrix spiculata; assembly: GCA_000969725.1. Lineage (NCBI taxonomy): Eukaryota > Metazoa > Echinodermata > Ophiuroidea > Amphilepidida > Ophiotrichidae > Ophiothrix > Ophiothrix spiculata. The sequence continues at coordinate 30,672 of JXSR01S074593.1, read as the reverse complement.
AATGAACCAATTTAAAACAGCAAGAGTCGTTATGCATCAGTTCACACATATCACATGTATATACTAGTTCAATCCCGCGTGTTCAATGGGTTAGATAGAGTGACATAGTAGCGCAGCTTTACTTATTTTATTTTGTAGATCATGTTGTACTCCCAATTTATGACATGTTGTCGACATGAGCTTGGGGGTATAGCCGGTATACAAAGAATATAAGGGGTATTATGAGTCCCGGGTTTACTTGTCGTGGATAAGGATAATACAGTTTTATGTTTGAAGCATTTAACAGATTAGAACCATTTTCATTTTTTCCATAGAAATCACTTAAACTTAATCCAGAGATGATTTGATTGATACATATCACAAATCTGAACTTGTGATAGCACAAAAGTTTAAGTAATAGTAATGTGCCTCAAATGTATTCCAATATGTGGGCTTATGGAACTGATTATTTGTCAAAGCACCGTATTGGAATCAGTTTTTCCAAATTAACTCGTTCACTCCGGAATAAAAAAGTAAAAATCTGTCCTATTTGGACGGCAAGCCGACACCTCACTTTATGATAGCATATGATATTTGTACTGCGTCAGGGTTACTCTCTTTGGTGGTACTAGATAGCTCTTTGTTTTAACTGCTTGCTGGCGAATTTTCAACCAATTTGGGCTTGTAGTTTTATTTTTAGAGCAATTTGAACAAATTGCGTCAAATTATAAATTCCGGCCAATCGTGCACGCATTTGAGAGCCGCTGTGAGCGGCTCGGCGGAGTGAAAGAGCTAAGGTCTTATGAACTGCTTTCCCCCATGATATTTTTATGCTAACAAGAACTGAATATTGACAAAATAAGGTTGAAAACACACTTTTTTGACTTCAATTCTAAAGAAAATGTTCTTAGACCATGAAGACCTCAAGTAAGCGTGAAATGGCCGGGGATCTTGGGGAGCGGAAGAGGAGGCTAGATCATGAAGGGGTCTTTACCACAGCATATGGTACCATCAATATATGTAAAAGTAAAAATAGAAATCTCATGCCTAAAAAAAAGTTATTCCTATTATTTCCATGCTCAAACCGAAGGCTGTACACTGTAAAGCAGCTCCTCAAAATTAGTGTGTGCAAAATGGTTAATAAGTGGTGATTTTACAGATGACCGACGCCGACCTGCCGACATGTTGAAAAAAACTTAATACATCTGGAATATTATGTACCTGTGGTGTAAAGTTTTTTTATGACAGTATGAAATAACTTGATAAAATCAAAATGTCACAAAGAACGTTTGGAATCATTTCTGTATATAGAACTTAACTAAGACCTACTCTTTATTTTTAAGCAGAAAATTGCAAGTGATGATATTGTACAAACAGCTTCGCTCAGGTGAATTTATGAACCTGAAGTGATGTATATATTTGTGCCTAGACATTAGTGTTAAAGGTGACCTGGTCACAAACATGATATTTGGCAACCTCATAGATGATTCAAAGTAATTAATACGGTTTCCATTGCATACCTCTGTTAATGGTGGCTGTTAGTTTCCCCTTTGGCTTACATACAAATAGACTCACCACCACCAGGTATACACTGTAAGCAGCGCCCCAAGAAGGAGCATTCGCACAGGGGACCAACGGCTTAAGGTGACTTCCGAACCACGGAACAACTAGAGTAAAGTTTCTTGCCCAAGGAAACAAGGAGACGTAAACCGCCGGCCCGGGGCTCGAACCCACAACCTCTGTATTTCGAGACCCGTGCTCTAACCGCTCGGCCACGCTCCCCTCTGTTCTTTAGTTTTATATAAATGACATTAGTTATGGCAACCGGTGGTGCATTGCCTTTTTTAAAGACATTTCTTGTTTGTATTTTCTTGACCGCTCCAAGAGGTGGCTCCATAGGGTCCCAGGGCTACCAACTACAGTAGTCATGGTAGTCCTCTTCTTCAATGTATCGGTAGAAAATAATGGTCAATTGGGATAAAGTATACTTTAGGTCCCATCCAAAATTTGTCCTTAAGACACTCTTAAGACAACTGAAGCTAGGTTGAATCTTTGAAAAATTCCTTTGAATGAGGTAAATACCAATTGATGACGTCGGTTCTAATCACATAATATATAAATTGTTTGTTTTGATGCAATGTCAAGACGTTTATTATCAAGACCTCATCGCCCAATATCATGGCAACGCAAACTTCTGAAGAAACTAACTGGTCACAAAAAATCCCTTGAAGAGTTGTTGATAACGAATAGATCTGGCTAATCATTTATCTTCCCGCTGGCTCGGGAAGAAGATGTCATATTTGAATTTGAGTACTATTTAAAAATTCATAACATGACCATGGCTTTTGTGAATGTGACCTGGATTTTATTGTTATTGTGCAATTACTTACATGTAGATGGGTATCAAGACTCAAGGTATGTGATAAGTTAGCCTATATTATTTAAAATTCATATGAATTATTTTAAAGTACATGTAGTAATATAAAAATCAAACAAATATTTAAAAACTGCATCCATAAAATTGAATTATAAACCAAGTATTATGGGAAAGTAGTTTACAAGCTAAAGGAGGTCTGATACGAACAATTCGAAAACATCCTTTAAATAAGGATAAGTAAAGGTATTTTAAAACAATGTATTATCTACATTTGCCTTCTTCGTAAAATTACATTTCTCGATGTGAAACATATGTTAATTTATCACAAGTGATAATGAATTTTATTGCAATCATCATTAGCACTATTGCCGTCAAAGATTTCGCAATTGACCTTTGAAAGCCCGTGTTTAGATTTAATGATTTTACGATCATAAATGACTTCTTCCATGCGCTTTGTATTATTTGTGTTGTCAGGAGTTTTAAAGTATTACAGACATCATTATCCATTGTGGAGCAATTTGAACATGACCATTAGCTGTTAGAATTGACGTTCTTTTAATCTGTTATTGGCTCATTCCAGTGAAAACTCAACCTTTTTTTGATTTCAAGCAAAAATCAGCTTTTTTATTCGAGCATATAAGCAGTTTTTTCAGTCGTACGTTTGTTACTCGGTACGTGAAAAATATTTCCTAATCAGGAATTTTGATTTTTTTCTATCCGTGCATGAATGACCACGTGTTTTAATTTAAAAATGTCACAAACGTTACCAAAAAGTTACACCAAAATGTCACAAACGTTACCAAACAAAACATAAAAGAAATCCTGACGATAGAATTTCCTACCACTCCCAACTATTTGTAAATATGTTACCCATCATCTGTGAAAAGCGCAATAAAAAATTCGCTAACATGTCAGAGAATTTTTACTTTGAAGTCATTTGGAGCAAAAAAACAATTTCCGTGCGATGTCACAAACGTTACCGAACGTTACATGAACTTTATTCAGTATTTTGGCAATTATTTTAATCTTTAAACACCTGCATGTCTTGATCCCACCAGTGAGCACCATTATCAACAACAAACTCGTTGATATAATGTTTATGTTAGGTTCTGTGGCCATTTATAAGTGAAATTTTTCAATTTTTCGGTACTTTGGAATCACCCTATTATTTTAAAGGTTTCATTAACTAAAGCAACTGAGAGTCATCAGTGTATTTTCAGCTAGAGTAGCTGATGAAGTCTTGATGAGCACTGTACCATCATACCATGTGAATGGTTTCAACCACAGATTTCGTTTCCCGTTCTGAGTGTTACTTTATAAAGTCATCAAAAGATTTTGTTTTGCAAAATATAACTAAGTCGTAGAGATATTCTGGAAATCTAATATGACAGAAGTAGTCTTTAATAGATTGAAACATTATCATGTGGCATCTTTCTCGAAATCCAGCTTTTTGAAAATATTTCGAATCCTTTCTGCCTATTGTCTTACCCTCACAAGGGTATAAAGGGTTCAGTATGATTCTCTCAAAAGCAAAAAATACTATCCTCTTTCATTATGATTAGTAATTTGATCTATATAATAAATAAAACCAATACAGTTCAAATTGTAATTAAATCCTTTGATGAGCTATGTATTTTGTTTTGATAAATATTTTACCTTTATATGGTCTTAAAATTTGGAAAAATAAGATTTAAAAATTGATTCACCTCTCTGTTCTTGTTGTCGAAAAGAATTCATAACTACAATTTACATTTTCGGTGAGCATGGTGAGTTTAATATAGTCACCTCTCTTTAGGCAGAAACCAGTAACGTTTTTGACCATCATCATATGATCATAAAACAAACATTATTCTATATGATTTTTGATAAACTAATTGGTATTACATCAAGTTTTTCAAAATTTGTTTATATGTTTGTAAAATTTTCAAGACAATAAATCCCGGGGGGGGGGGGCACTCACATATGTGGGCAGGATATATATGTCCGGCGGTCAAGACCCCCTTTTTCAGGCCGCCAGGCCGCTCACTAGATACCCATTTTCAGCGTGATTCAGTTCTTTTGACCCCGTTTTTTAGAAAAACTCCAAAATTTTAGCTCTAACTGCATAAATTGCTCAGGAAATGCTAACATTTTCAGTTCAGGAGGCTATTTTTGGCAAAAATTTCAGTTCACTAGACCTCCCAAAATTGGTTTCAAAGGTCCATTTTTTACAGACAATCAGTTCACCTGCCCCCAATTTCGGCGCTTCGCGCCTGACATACCTACCACTTTCAAATTTATTGGCAATAAATACCAACCGTCTTACTCTAACCTGTGAAAAAAAAGAAAAGAGGAGCTGTGTGTTATTTTGAAAATATATAAATTGTTCTCCCAACTTACACATAATGTGTGGATATTGTTTTAGGATTCACGGACTTCACACATTATTTCAATACTTGAACGTGAAAGCACCAAAAAACACTATTTTTTAATATACTTATATTTAATGGTATTTCTGATGCTGCTTATATTATGTAATTCTATTGATCTATGTTTTGCGATTTTGTTTGCATCTTTAAAATGTTGAACGTTTTGAAGTGATTCTTATGATATGCAATTTCTGAAAATAATAAAATAAAATAAAATAAAATAAAATAAGGGTATTTACAGACAGTGACACATTTTCATTACTTTTAGTGGAAGAAAATTATGTGATGGCTCACCCTGAAAGGGGGGACTTTGAAGATGATATCAATTTTGATTTTTTTCATTTCATCTGTTTCAGCATTTTTCAAGCTTTAAAATGACACCATACTTGTTTAAATTGATCAAGGCAATCAAATTTTGCAACAGAAAATCTGCTGGAAACTTTTATTATTTTCTCTATTTTTGCTGCCTATTTTTCACTTGTATCTTGAAAAGGTTTCTGTCGCAAAGTCTTTTCGGGGTGAGTCATCACATATTCAGTTCACGTATATAAGACTCATTAGAGTTATATTCATTTCACACAATATCCAGTTGTTGTTACATATAAGGATTTAATTGAAGTATCTTACATATTTGTTTCAGTCAACTAATGCGATACCGTCACGAGTATGGTAAGTTCACTTTTTATACCGGTATTGCGTAAAAATATTTTCAAAGTACGTTTATATAAATTGTTTTTACTTTTTATATAAGCACAAAAAGTATATAGCTATGAAAAGTAAAATGATATACTGTAAAAGTAAAAGATCAGGAATTGTTTTTGAACAATAATGTTAATAATTGTATATTACTATTAAATATATGTTTCTCGATGCTCTAAATGTAAATCAGATTCTTTATACTATCTATCCTGGTTTATGAATCATAATGAACATTTACACGCTTACCAATAACCGATGTAAAATTTCACTTGCCTTAATTATTTCTCCAGATCACAGTAGATCTAGAAGAGGAGTACAGCCAATTATTCGGCAGACAGGAGTTGCTTCCGACACCATCATATTTCCAACAGATGTAACACCAGACACTCTGCCAATTACATACAGAGCAGGTATTTGCAATATGGAGCATTATGTACTTGTCATGTCGGAAGCAAGTTGATTCAAGTTTTTTAATTCTACTATAGCCCTGATTTCAGTGCCTTGTCCTATATCACATGTCCAACAGCCTCTATAAACAGCTGATTATAAGGCCCTGATACTTATTCTACTAAACAACTAAGATAGACGAGATTTTCATTGGAAAAATAAATATCGTCATGCAGTAAAAAGGATTGGATGATTTTAGCCGGTGTAATGAAATACAGCGTCAGTGTGACTGAATGTCCTAGCTCCTATTCAATTGTGTAGAACGTACTTTTACATGTGCGATCAATAAATCATTGATTATTCCGTGTAGTTCAATTAGACCCGGACTCCTGGTAAATGGGAGACTCTCAGTCTCATTACACCGGTCAATAGTTTTTATAAGCTAAGAAAGTGGTAGCTAGGGAAGGGCTTGTAATTGTAAAGATGATATGATGATTTAACGTCTAAGAATATTTCGATGATTCATAACTTTAGAAATGGTTTTTAAACCATTTTAAATGAAATAACTATTGAAAGGTTTTTAGCGCTTCTTGAAATGAAATGCGATAAAGTGAAAACATGCGTTACTATTTGCGAGATTACAATTACGTTAGTCTGCAATTGTTCCAATAAATCAAAACTAACAAAAATTGCAGATGGTAAAATATATAAAATATTAAACAATCCTATTATTAATGTCTTATTTTCTTCCCAGCTACATCAGTATTGGAAGGACCATACTGTTCAGCATGGTCACAAAAACATTTCAAGACATTTGATGACAATTACTACATATTTCACGGTCCATGTACATATACCTTGTTAACAGACTGCCTGACATTCTCATTCAATGTATATATTGAGAATGACATCAGTTGTGGAACACCTGGCGTGTTCCCATGTGAAAGATCAGTTATAATTGATAATGGTATTCCTGATGCACTTCTAACAATTCGCCCTGGACCTCGTGTATTTATTGGAAACTCTTCGCTGAACCTGCCGACTGTTCAAAATGGCCTTGTCATAGAAGCTGTTGCCGATGACATCATTGTTACAAGTGGGCTTGGTTTCAAGGTACAGTACCATGGTCCAGAAGATGTTATTGTTCATATAACATCAGAAGACTTGAGAGACAATACATGTGGATTATGTGGGGTGTACAATGGCGACGCTGGCGACGATTGGAGAAGATCTGATGGATCGTTGACGAATGACCCCTATCAATTTGGATTATCATGGAAATCTATTGATAGTAGAGGTATGCAATTACCGTACCAAACTCATGTAAAACCAATAATTATGTATTATGATCATAATTCATAATGTCTTCGTTATATGATCTTCATTGGATTTGTATCCCTTTAAGAACTGTGGATCTTCTTTTTTGCAAAATACAAAGGCTGCCAATGTCCATCAATTGATATCACTCGGGCGCTAATCTTTCACACATTTCTCTTTAAAGGCAATTCATAAGTACATCAAGTCACATTGATTAATCTCAAGAATCCATTAATCATGTTTGTATTTCAGATCCATATTGTGCGAATATACCTAAAACTCCACCGAGATGTACAACTATGGTTATTCCACCCTATCTAGAACCGATCTACAAGGATTTAATTGAATTAATAGAATAT
>JXSR01S074591.1:67338-88581 GCA_000969725.1 Ophiothrix spiculata | reverse complement strand
TCCTGTATGAAAAACAATCAGCACATTAACAAAATTACCAATACCGTATGTAACTATTTTTTTGTCAATAAGCTCATCTGAGCACAATTTCAAAATAAGGCGCACTCTAGATTTTCGTCCACGTATATACTCAAATACAAACATGTTATTTTGTTGTAATAAACACCACCATTTAAACATTCAGCTAAAATAATTACAATATGTCGCCTGTACAATTGTTATCCCAAGACATTGATACAAATTGTATTTATTTCTGTGATTCTATAATGGCATCATTTTCAGAGCCACCTGCGGTGGAATCTTCGATCTTCATCGTACTATATTTCAGTTAAAATGGCTATAGCATTCGATAGCCCTCGGGGCACGAGGTTATTTTCATAGCGTTTTCAAACACTAATTTTGATAGTTTTTGTACGCCCTGAAATAATTAGATATTGTTAAAATTTGACTGATTTATCTCAAAATACGAAAATATTTAGAATAACTCAGAATAAGATATGGTTTTGAAACATAATGACCGCCTTGATTTGACAAAACTGAACGTACTTAATTAAATCCGCAAAATTGGCTTTTCAAATATATTAGAAATTCTGTTCTATTACCTTTTGAGATTTGTTACTTCCTTTTTAATTCGTCGCTGTTCTGACATACCGGCATAAGAGTCAAAATGCTGTTTTGAGAAAATCAGTGTTTAAAAATTCGCTACATGTAAAAAATTATTGTGTAATTTCAGCAAGTACTTGTCATGTCTTTTAGCATATATGTGAATAACTTTGTTTTAAAGATTATTCACATCCCTTTTCCAAGATCATTGCATTCATTGATTTGGATTAATTGACAGTTAAAGTTATGTGCCGGTATGTCTGAACACCACAGCACAGTTTTATGTCATTCCACACATATCATAAGGAAATACATAACGTTATATGCAAATGCAAAATCAGTAGTTTGTGTTCAGACATACCGACACAAGACTAAACAAAGGAATAACAAAAGAAATGTTATAAGGAAAGACATAAGGGCTTATATGCCATAAAAAATGAATAGTTTGTGTTCAGACATACCGACACATGCCTTTTAAACAAAGGCTTAACAAAGGAGTTCATAATTTTCAATGTGTAATATTTTCACAAATTTTAAATAGTGTGATTTATATCATATCATTTAACTATGTGCATTGTCTGTGTTGATTATTGGAAAAAGAGCATGTTTTATAGATTCAGAAATCAAGCTTAACTCATTTTGTCAAAAATACCTCTTGTGCCGATATGTCAGAACAGCGACGAATTTATACATGTAAACGAAAAACATTTATATGAGATCTAAAAATTAGAAAGGACCGTAAAAATCTATTTTCGGCTAGTCTTCTGTTTTTATTTACATGTACATAGAATTTTGAGAAAGGCTTTTACGACGGGAATTCATAACAATTGGTAGATTTTAACGGGTTCGCCGTCGGATAAGTTTTGAACTGTCAAGCTTTCGTCAGGAGTAGCTCTGACTTCTTCAGGACAAATATTATTATAAAGACATGAGGTCCGTCACACGTTGAACATACCGTAATAAATATAATAATGCAGGGTCAGATATTTAGGGATCCTATAATTATATATTAAGTCTTTTCTTTTCTATAAATAACAAGCTTACCATACTATCAATTGTAAAATTATGTTTTAAACCTATAAGTAACACTGATGCTTGTTATTTTACCTGGGTGTAGCAAAATCAAACAAATTATTTGTCATGATTGATAGAGAAAGTCAGTGAAGGAATGGCTACTAAATCAAAGCATCTTGGTTTGAAAAGGAAAAAAATAGTCAAACAACTTAAACATTTCTTAGTTTTTTTCTTTTCCAGAACACAGTTAATAATTATATGATCTCTAATTATTATTATGTTCAATACAAAAATAGATATCAGCAAAAGAAGAAGACAAAGAAATGTTTAAGCAGTTTTGCTAATTTTTTTTTATCAAATTTTGACAAAATATACTGTCGTCTGCACGTGAGAAAGAGGAAAAAGAGACCGATCAATTTATCAAATTTTCACTAAAAGTTGTCGTCTGCTTCTGCCACGCACACCAGAGAGTGGAAAAAGAGAACGATCGGTTTAGGAACAGCGACCAAACACCTTAACGAGAATGATACCTTCTTGTTTGCCGTTTTAGGGTCAGGTGAAGTAAATTAAGTTAACTGAGACCTTATACATGCATCTAAAGTGCCCTAACTCGGTCACCCGCCCCTAATCGATGCTCCAAAAATATTTGATACAACACCGGTCGTCAGTAATTATCGATTATGCAAAGAGCGTGTATTTGAGACATTCCGTGTGGAACTTTATATTTCCGTGGGAGCCATGTCATATTTAATGCACTCTATGTATGATTTTAGTGTACGTATGGCTTTTTAGGTAATGAAATGAAAAAAAAAATTGTTGTATACATTTCTGTGCAACAAAATAGCGCAAATTACAATAGTGAGTTAAGATTGATTTTGTACTGAAAAGTGTTTTTCAAATTTTTACGCATTGGTATGCCTGAAGTTGGCAAAACTTTCTTCGTGTTTGTTGCTTCTTGTTTTTGATTACGTCATAAAATTTACCTCAGCAGCAATGTGAATTTTACATATAGTTGCAAGATAATTGATAATAAAAATAATATCGATAATAATTGCACTAATAATAATAATAATAGTATACATTTATGCAGCGCAAAAATCCGCAACAACTGACCAAGTCTTGGATTATTACCTGTTATCAACCAATCATCTTTATTGTTATAAAATAGGTTGATGGAATTTGTATGTGAAATATTTAAAGCGGGACCATTTCGTTTGTTTTCTCTATTGCAAAGTTTGGATTATTTTTTCCATCAATATGCACGCCCATATCCTCTTTCCCATGTTTACATTCAACAAAATCCTTTGTTGGCATAATAATTTAGATAAAATAACTTAACGTGTATAGTACCTACAGCAATCGGAACTGGCCTTATTATTTCATTTTTCATAAGACCTTACTTGTTGCAAAATATGTTATGTCGTCTGTTTTGGAAAGGATATTTTAATCTATACTATGAAAATATGAAACATCAATAGACCCTTAAGAATATAAATACTATTAAGTATATCAAAATATATATTTCCTTTTAATATTTTGATTGTGTTAAACACTTTTTATGTACAGTTTGTTTCATACATTTGCAATTGTTATAATTTGTTTTCGCGCCCTTTTTGTAAGTGCCATCCCGTCGTCTGTAATTTCCGAATCTTCTGCTCAAATGCCGCTACAAAATGCATGTAGTCTGCTTAGTACTTTAGCCTTAAGAAATGGCAATCAAGTATTTTCTTAACCATCAAAAGGGGACTTCATCGTTATTCTTTGATACAAAAGCTGCATCTTTATAACCTGATTCTATTATCTATTCAGGCCATCTTTTAACTATTTTACAGAAATGAAATATTATTGCGGTCTCTCGATTTCACCCCATACCCTCCTCACTGTCCAACTCAGACAAACGCCTGTCGACGATTTATACTGCTTTACAGAATCGCTAGATGGTTTAACATCACTGTTATGACCCACGGGTCGGTATATTTTGCAAATTTTACCCCCAGGTTTGGATCTTCAACCACTTCTTGATTGATCTACTCATCCCTTGATAGAAATGTGCTCTTGCCTGAGGCTCACACGGTGCGATATCAACCCTGCAAGATGAATGAAAATGGAAAGCCGTTTTGTAATGGGCGAGAGTACCATCATTAGAGCGCGCTAAAATACCATTGGTGTTTCTAACGGCTCCTTGAAACACACACTATAGGATAAGAGGAACTTGAGGAATTTTTATCCCGAAGCAGTGAGCTACCATACAAAGCCTTAGGATTAACACACGTCAGAAATGTTCGATCAAATACGGTATGCCTATGAAATAGCCAACAAAGGCTTGTCGTTTTGGTATTTTGCGTGTGATATTGATGAAGAGAATCAAACACTCTTCAAAATTAAAGATGATACAAATACTCACACTTTAATATAATAGTTCTTCATGTATACCTCGCTGTAAATATGACATTTCGGTAAAAGAAACTTCAAGTTAAGCTACACTTTTTTGAAATTAGACAAGTTATCACAAGTTATGGCTCTTTTCAAAAGAGCGGTATCAGTGACCAATCTTTAAAAGAGTGACATTTCACTCTTTAAGAGTGAAACCCCGTTCGATTTCACTCGAAAAGAGTGATATGTCACTCTTTTGGAGTGAAAAAAATATCACTCTAAGAAAGAGTGACTGTTCACTCTTTTCATTTTAAGAGTTTAGCAAAATACTTTGCTAAAACATGCTTACATCGTGAAAATCTTTTGGCAAAGGACACTTCAAGCGAGACTAGTTTTGAGACATGTAGGTATTTATACACAAAGTCATTATCTTTATTGTTTACTTGAAGATGCCACGTCTCTTTTTGAACACCAAAGTCATATGTGTTAATGCAAGACGCTTACTATAAATCTTTTAAAGCCATTTTGAGACATGCCTTACTTAAAGACCTGTTACATCATATGACCGATCACCTCAAACAAGCCGTAAATGCATCCTCTTGTCATTTTCGCCTTTTTAAAAACTTGAAACGTCCATATATTAACATGGAGTAAGAGATAAACGAACACATTAATTAATGATTGGTTCTATTGAAGACAATTATATTGCTGAAACATATGCATATTGTGATTATAAGACACCAAAAGAGAAAGTTGAATTTTCATAAAGAAAGTCGACCTGACCTGTGTCGTTGTGATGACTCACTCTGAAAAGGGGGATTTTGCGACAGAACACTTTTCGAGAAACTGGTGAAAATAAGCAGCAAAAATAAAGAAAATAATAAGAATTTCTAGCACATTTTCTGTTGTAAAATTTGATTGCCTTGATAAATTTCAACAAGTAAAGTGTCATTTCAAAGCTTAGAAAATGTTTTATAAGATGAAATTATAAAATAAAAGTACCCCCTTTCGAGGTGAGCCATCAGATATGACAATCAACAGTGTATAAAAAGAGGCGATATATGTGGCTGTCCAGCCATGATATGAGCCGTAAATGTCAGAAACTTCATTTTGCGCTACAGGTGAAAACACATGTCAAGGTCGTAATTTGCCGAAATTGATTTTTGACAGATTTACAATCTTTGTGCTTACTACAAAATACCAGCAAAGTTTCATTTCAAGAAAATGATAGGAAATGTGAAATAAATTGGCATATTCTTAAGACGATCAACAGAATATGCTCTTTGAACGCGTTTATATCAATTATACATTTTACTCCCTGACAACCTTTGACGGACCATAACTTAACTTCTGGAAATCGTGTGAAGTTCATTAATGTGTCATTTTAATCCTTATAGCATGGTCTTTGCAAATATTTTTAAAAAATGAAAATGACAAAAGGTGACATTTACGGTTGGTTTGGGATGGACGGTCACATATATAAAATAGTATTTCTCTTGCCTCTCTCTTCCATACTCAATATGTGACCTTCCAGCCCGTATGAGCAGTAAATGCCAGAAACTTTATTTTGCGCTACAAGTGAAAATACATGTCTAGGTCATAATTTGCCGAAATTGATTTTTTGACAGATTCACAATCCTAGTGCTTACTACAAAATACCAGCAAAGTCTCATTTCAAGAAAATGACAGGAAATGTGAAATAAATTGGCATATTCTTAAGACGATCAACAGAAAATATAGGGCTTACTAATCAGTTATACGTTTTACTCCCTGACAACCTTTGACGGACCATACCTTAACTTCTGGAAATCGTGTGTGAAGTTCATTAAGGTGTCATTTTAATCCTTATAGCATGGTCTTTGCAAATATTTTTTTAATGTGAAAATGACAAAAGGCGGCATTTACGGATTGTTTGGGATGGACAGTCACATATATAAAATAGTATTTCTCTTGCGTCTCTTTTCCTTTACTCAATATACAAGGTTGACATCCCCAGTAAATATCGATCACTTTGAAGAAAACCTCCCATAATTGCGTTGTATCAAAACTTTTCGATTTTGTTCATAAACGCGTTAAAGCGAAAAAGATCGCATCCTGACATAAAATAAACGACAATACAAATCTCTGATAAAGCGCAAGATATATACATCTATTTATATATAGATAGATGGTGTAAAGTGAAGATAGTGGTTGAGAAATATCGATAAAAAGAACAGACAGCTCTGATTAATCAATATGTTAAAACAATTCAAGTGATGAAAGCGAAATAACTGATGTTGTTAATTTACCAAGATATCTTAATATGCTCGTACGCTAAAATACGTCGCATTGGACGTTCGAAAATCAGATAACTTGTTTAATCGGCGGGAATAATGCCAGTTTTGAATAGTTAACAGTGATTTGGCAAATTTCAGACTTTTAGAAGTGACAATTTCTTATTTTTAACGTTTGCAGATGTGCGCATTCAAAGCGTCATGTAATAACTGTCTAATTTCGAAGAAACAAGAAATATATACATAATAACACGATGGAAATATCTATTTCGTTTTAATATCAATTGTAAGTTAAGAATAGGTCTTGTTTAAAACCTTGCATGGTCTTAAAGGAGTATGGTCAAATTTTTCAAAATTTGGATTTTGGTTTTATATGAAAGATCACCACTCAAGGTGACTGAATTTCAAATGTCAGTTAAATCGGACCAACCGTTTTGATTTTATAAATCAATGTGTATTTCATAGCTTTGTATACTTTGCTGTATAAATTAATTATGGTTGCCGTAATTAGACATATTGTTGACCATATACTCTAAACATGCTTAATCCGTAAATTTCACATGGTATATGAGAAAAATATGAGTAATATTTTGGTACCAAAAGCAGAAATAGTTTGAAAAAAGTGAAAGCAATCGGACCATGCCCCTTTTATAAGTGCACACTGTAGATTTTTTGGTCATTTATTAATTTATGATGAAAACAACACCCAGTATGAAATTCGATTAGATTCAATGTTTTAGTATGTATAATATTTAGTGTCAGTGAACTTTAGCAATTAGGTAACATTGTCGCCATCAATAATATTGGCATAGTCCAGTATCCACTAATTGGTCCATTAGCCATGTAGGCAGAAAATTGAAATAATTTCAGTCACAAATATTAAGTAACTTTACGAAGTCCACAACCACTTCACATTAACAGATATATAAAACAATATATCAAAATTTACATTGAAAAATATTTACCCCAAGTTAAATAACAACACATCATAAGGAAGATGAAAGAATATTTTCAACAGATTAAAGCCCCTCTAAAAAACAAGATCATTTACGATTTAGTTTACGAAATCCTTAGTTCTTCAATGAGATAACTTACGACACATTTGAACAGGCATATTGTCTGATCTTGACTTGTCACAAGTTACATACTTTCGTTGGTCAATTTAAGTTTCAAACAATGAGCTGAATGACACTTTTATCCGTTTGTCTTCAATCATATTTTGAATAGAAATTAATTATGGATGTATCTTAACGATCTTCCGGCCAGTCTTCCTCTGTCAAAAGCAATCCGTTTCTAAAATAAATCGAGCTTTTGTTTTCTAAAATGAGCAATCCTTTTTTTGATGATGTCTATTCATTCATTCATGCCTTTAGCAAATGTTTAGTGGGAAAAGGACACAAAACAATGCTTGGGGAACATTCGTGTGATTCGGTAAGAAAGAGGACAGGAAAAAAGCGCCAGGAATTGTATATGGACACTGACCGCTCGACCATGTTGAATCCTACGATAATGATGGCTATCATGTAAATAATATTTTTAGAGTAACTAGTTTTTGTAGTATAAAATATACACAGCAAAATTACTCTCCTTTGATTGAAGAAAGACGGTACACGAATTTCCAAGTACAACTTCTTTTTTGCTATAATACATTTTTGTCTTAATGTGCACAAAAGAGAGTCACAAAACCTTTTTTTTTTCTGCATACACCAGATTAGAAGCAACACATGTTCATGTCTTTGGGTAATTACTTGATTTTGGGATTGTCGTGTTTTGTTTTCTCGTATTTAGAATGCTTCGATATTTTACATATTATATGTATCACACAAACCCATTTCTACAATTTATGATTAGCCTAAAAATGTCTTTTGAAGACCTCATTTTAAAAGACATCACGATGAGACCAAACGATAATGGTATGGAATTATAATACGACCTTAATCATGAAAATATGGTGCTCTTAACAATGTTAACATAATACTTCTGTGTATATACATGAACCGTTGTTGTGTTTTCCAAAGTAGTGATGTACCTGTGAGGATACTCTGTTGTACCAGATTGTGGAATCTTGCTGTACAAGTTCATAATAATAGCAAGAGGTACTGGTGTTATTTATAAGTTTTCATTAGACAAAGTTTATCGATTTCTGAACGTAGGATTTCGAAATCCAAACTTATTACAGACTTCCAAAATGGCAAACGCGAAATATAGTGTTAATTTTTCATTAATGTGTTGGGTTTTCTTTGCAAATTGGTTCGACAGATATAGCAGATGAGACATTCAGTTTACTGAGTTTCTGTCAAAGTGGTTGGGGTACCTATAATTTCAAGTCTACGAATTCTTAAACTTTACAATTGGATAGGAACGGCACAAGTTTTTTATCTGATTTCAATGAAATTGGTTATAACAATATCGAAAAGTCTTGATAAAGTGGTGTAGACGTCACAAAAATATTTTGTTTGTGATAGATATTTTGAGAAAATGTAACTTATTTCGATAAAATAACCTCATGGTTTGTTTATTAATTTCATAAATGCGTAGGCTACATGTAAATCATGCCTTCTATCATGTCTCTGATAAACAGTCAGCACAATTGTCAAAATTACCAATACCAAGTTTACAATTTGTCAATAACCTTACATAATGCCAACAAACTAAACACATTTCCAAAAGGCGTGCTCCAGATATTCTACCACGCATCCAAACATGTTATTTAGTTGTAATAAACACTACCATTGAAACATTCAGCTAAAATAATTACAATATGTCGCCTCTTGAATTGTTATCTTAAGACATTAATACAAATTGTATTTCTTTCTGTGATTTTATAATGGCATCATTTTCAGAGCCACCTGCGGAGGAATCTTCGATCTTCTTCGTACTATATATCACTTAAAATGGCTATAGTATTCAATAGCCCTCGGGGTACGAGGTTATTTTCACAGTGTTTCCAAACAATGACTTTGATAGCTTTTCCACATCCTGAAATAAGTAGACATTGTTAGAATTTGGCCGATTCATCTGAAAATACCAATATATTTAAACTAACTAAGAATTATAATAGATATGGTTTTGAAAACAATACCGCCTTGATCTGAGCAAACTAACGTATTTGTTCAGTCTGTGTGAGCAAATCCTTAAATCTGGAGTTCATCATGATTCTATTCCCCTTAGATTGTTTAGTCCTTTTCAAAACTGTAAACATATAGCAAATTTGTCTCTTAATTTTCCTATTTCCCACGCGTGTGGCAAACAAACAACATATAGCAAATTGGTTTCTTCCTTTGTTAGTTAAGGTGTCTGGTCCATGACAGATCCGCCCGAAGATTTCTAGTAAAAATCGGCATAAATGATATTTCATTGATGTAGAACAGATTTTTAAAATAAAAATTGGGGGTCACCAGACTCGCTTTTGCATGGGAGTCGGTTTAAAAACAGCATTTTGGAGGGGGGGGGTTTTGGAAAATTAGTACAGGGGTCTATTGGAAATGTGGCAAAAGTGAAATTATTTAGTGTTGATTCAAAAATCTGCCCGAGCACTTTTGTTAATTTTTTCACAAAAGTTGCGCACAAGTATGTTCTTTAAAAAAAATGGGGGTCACCGACTTAGTTTTCAAGAAAAATATTAAAATATGATAATTTTTAGCTTCAAAACACTACTCAGAGTATATGTGCATGCGTATTGCGGCACTTACCTGCGTGGACCAGATACCTTAAACATCTGATAGCATCTGATAGACCAACATTTTCATAAGATTTGAAATTTTGACAGACCTATAAAGATTTTTTATGGCTTTTCTTCTGTTTTAATTTGTAAGATTGCAATATAGCCTACAGATATAGAAAAATCAGTTCAGATAACAAATTTATCAAACTAAAAAAATATAGACTAAAACATGGTTGTCTGTTTGCCACACGCGTGGGAAAGAGGAAAAAGAGACCAATCAATTGTTCACTAAAAATTGTCGTCTGCTTCTGCCACGCAAACTAGAAAGTGGAAGTGGAAAGAGAACGATCTGTTAAGGAATAGCGACCAAACGCCTTGATGAGAATGATACCTTCTTGTTTGCCGTTTTAGGGTCAGGTGAAGTAAATTCAGTTAACTGAGACCTTATACATGCATCTAAAGTGCCCTAACTCGGTCACCCGCCCCTAATCGATGCTCCAAAAATATTTGATACAACACCGGTCGTCAGTAATTATCGATTATGCAAAGAGCGTATATTTGAGACATTCCGTATGGAACTTTATATTTCCGTGAGAGCGCGAGCGTTGTTATATGAATGCACTCTATGTATCATTTTAGCGTGGCTTTTTCGGTAATGAAATTTAAAAAAATGTGTAGTCTTTATTTCTACAAGAGATGTTACAAATAGAAGATTGCAAATTGCAATATAGTGAGTTAAGATTGATTATGCATGGAAAATGTTTTTACACAAAATTCTTTCGCATTGGTATACCTGAAATTGGTAAAATTACTTTCTTCGCATCGTTTGCTTCTTGTATTTTATTATGCTGTAGGCTCATTCCAGTGAAAACTAAACCTTGTCTGATTTCAAGCAAAAAATCAGCTTTTTTATTCGACCATATGAGCAGTTTTTCAGTCATACGTTTGTTACTCGGTACGTGAGAAGTATTCCCAAACAGAAATTTTGAAGTTTTTCTATCCGTGCATGAATGAGCACAAATTTTAACTCAAAAATGTCACAAACGTTACCAAAAAGTTACACCAGAATGTCACAAACGTTACCAAACGTTACTGAACAAAACAATTCATTAAAAGAAATCCTGACGATAGAATTTCCTAAAACTTCATGAAATTATTTGCAAATATGTCACCCATCATTTGTACAAAGCACTAACATGTCAGAGAAATTTAACTTTTAAGTCATTTAGAGCAAAAATCCACACCCGTGCGAGGTCACAAACGTTACCGAACGTTACATGGCTTTTATTCAGGATTTTAGCGATTTATTTTATTTTCAAACACCTACATATATTGGTCCCACCAGTGGGCACTATTATCAACAATAAACTCGTGGATAGAATGTCTATGCTAGGAGCTAAAGCCCTTTAAAAGTGAAATTTTCCACTTTTTTGGTCACAAACGTTACTTTGGAATCACCCCCTATTGTAAATTTTACATCAGTTGTAAGATAACTGAATTGACCAAAACTCGTGGAATAAACCTATCTACACATATTGAAGAGTTTGTAACCTTTCTGGAAACTCCGAGTTGAAGGAAAAGCACCGGTCGTCAGTAATTATCGATTATGCAAAGAGCGTATATTTGAGACATCCCGTGTGGAACTTTATATTTCAGTGAGAGCGTTGTTATATGAATGCACTCTATGTATCATTTTAGCTTGGTTTTTTAGGTAATAAAATTTAATTTAAAAACGATTGTGTAGCATTCATTTCTATGCGAGATGTTACAAATAGAAGAACGCAAATTGCAATATAGTGAGTTAAGATTGATTATGGAAAATGTTTTTACACTAAATTCTTTCGCATTGGTATACCTGAAATTGGTAAAATTACTTTCTTCGCATCGTTTGCTTCTTGTATTTTATTATGCTGTAGGCTCATTCCAGTGAAAACTAAACCTTGTCTGATTTCAAGCAAAAAATCAGCTTTTTTATTCGACCATATGAGCAGTTTTTCAGTCATACGTTTGTTACTCGGTACGTGAGAAGTATTCCCAAACAGAAATTTTGAAGTTTTTCTATCCGTGCATGAATGAGCACAAATTTTAACTCAAAAATGTCACAAACGTTACCAAAAAGTTACACCAGAATGTCACAAACGTTACCAAACGTTACTGAACAAAACAATTCATTAAAAGAAATCCTGACGATAGAATTTCCTAAAACTTCATGAAATTATTTGCAAATATGTCACCCATCATTTGTACAAAGCACTAACATGTCAGAGAAATTTAACTTTTAAGTCATTTAGAGCAAAAATCCACACCCGTGCGAGGTCACAAACGTTACCGAACGTTACATGGCTTTTATTCAGGATTTTAGCGATTTATTTTATTTTCAAACACCTACATATATTGGTCCCACCAGTGGGCACTATTATCAACAATAAACTCGTGGATAGAATGTCTATGCTAGGAGCTAAAGCCCTTTAAAAGTGAAATTTTCCACTTTTTTGGTCACAAACGTTACTTTGGAATCACCCCCTATTGTAAATTTTACATCAGTTGTAAGATAACTGAATTGACCAAAACTCGTGGAATAAACCTATCTACACATATTGAAGAGTTTGTAACCTTTCTGGAAACTCCGAGTTGAAGGAAAAGCACGCAGGAATAGTTGTCCAGTAAGTTATCGAGATTTTGGTTTGATTGGCAAGACCACTATGTGGTTTTTTTTTTCTCCTAAAAAATACCCTATTGCGATTGGCTGTGATAAATAAACATTACCTGTTATCAACCAATCATCTTTGTTATGATATAATTGATTGGTTGAATTTGCATGTCAAAGGCGGGAAAATTCTTCCCCATATCGCTCCCCATATCCTACTCTTTACATTAATTTGTTGACATAAAAATAGTTTATAAGATAGTAGCTATGCCTACAGCAACCGGAACTGGCCTTATCATTTCATTTTTCATAAGACCAAACTTTTTGCAAAATATGTTATGGAAAGGATATTTTAATCCATACTATCAAAATATGAAATATCAATAGACCCTTAAGAATATAAATACTATTAAGAATATCAAAATATATATTTCCTATTAATATTTTGATTGTGTTAAACACGTTTTATGTTCAGTTTGTTTCATACATTTACAATTGTTGTAATTTGTTTTGGCGCCCTTTTTGTAAGTGCCATCCCGTCGTCTGTAATTTCCGAATCTTCTGCTCAAATGCCGCTACAAAATGCATGTAGTCTGCTTAGTACTTTAGCCTTAAGAAATGACAATTAAGTATTTTCTTAACCATCAAAACGGGACTTCAACATTTTTCTTTGATACAAAACCTGCATCTTTATTACCTGATTCCATTATCTATTCAGGTCATCTTTTAACTATTTTACAGAAATGAAATCTCATTGCGGTCTCTCGATTTCACCCCATACCCTCCTCACTGTCCGACTCAGACAATCGCCTGTCGACGATATACTGCTTTACAGAATGCAAGATGGTTTAACATCACTGTTATGACCCACGGGTCGGTATATTTTACAAATTTTACCCCCAGGTTTGGATCTTCAACCACTTTTTGATTGATCTACTCACCCCTTGATAGAAATGTGCTCTTGCCCTAGGCTCGCACGGTGCGATATAAACCCTGCAAGATGAGTGAAAATGTAGGAGCCGTTTTGTAATGGGCGAGAGTTCCATCATTAGAGCGCGCTAAAATACCATTGGTGTTTCTAACGGCTCTGTGAAACATACACTATAGGGTAAGAGGAACTTGAGGAATTTTTATCCCGAAGCAGTGAGCTGCCATGCAAAGCCTTAGGGTTAACACACGTCAGAAATGTTCGATAAAAGGGTCAAATGCGCTTATGAAATAGCTAACAGAGTCTTATCTTTATGTGTATCGTGTATCGCGTGTGGTATTGATGGATAGGAGAAACGCTCTTCAAAATTAAAGATAATCTAAATGTACACAATTAAACCGTTCTTCTTGCATACGTCACTGTACAAACATGACAAATGGTGTCCTGGCAAAAGACACTTCAAGTTAAGCCAGTTTTGAGACATGTATATATTTATACAATCATAAAGACATTCTCTTATTTCATCATCTTGTTTAGGCTTTCGACATGGAATCCCAACTTGGTACTTGATACCAAGTAAGCTAAAGGAAGCTTATCTTCACAACTGAATTTAAAAACATCTTGGAGCCCAGTTCAATGCAGGAGAAAGACCGGAGTACCCGGAGAAAAACCTGCGGGAGCGAGCATGGACTGAAAAGCAAATGCACATAAAGTCCCATTGCAAACTATGTTTTAATCAACATTTTGTGAGATGTCTTTTCAAGACACCTTTAGACATGTATATCACAGAAATGCCTGCACTTAAAAAAAAAGTTGGGGAACATGGTTGTCAGGTTGGGTAAAATTTGACACAATGTTTGGTAAAATTTGACAATGTTGGGTAAAACGTGCACCATTTACCCAAGATTGTGTACAAAATAAACCAATAATGTGCAAACTTTAACCCAACCTGCCAACCATGCTCCCTTTTTAACCCAACTTTTTTAGAGTGTGTCTTTGTTTCAAGATTGTGTCTTACCTGGTTCTATATAAAGGCAGGGCAATTGCTGAGATGGTTGATTGACATGGTTGCATGATGCAAATACACGATATTTTTAAACATAAAAGATGAATTTTCATAAAAGAATGTCATATCAATGTCACACAATCAACATTGAACAGAAGTTGAAATATATCTAATTCAGTATCTTTTTCGTCTCTTTGTGTTAATATACATGTTGATCTTCCCCAGCGAATATCGATCACTTTGAAGAAAACCTCCCATAATTGTGTTGTACCAAAACTTTTCGATTTTGTTCATAAACGCGTTAAAGCGAAAAAGATCGCATCATGACATTTTTCACTAAGACAAATAAAAACGACAATGCAAATCTCTGATAAAACGCAAGAGCAATAGATGGTGTAAAGTGAAGAAAGTGGTTGAGAAATATCGATAAAAAAGAGACAGCTCTGATTAATCAATATGTTAAAACAATTCAAGTGATGAAAGCGAAATAAATGATGTTGTTAATTTACCAAGATATCTTAATACTTGTACGCTAAAATACGTCGCATTGGACGTTTGGAAATCAGATCAAAACTTGTTTAATCGGCGGGAATAATGCCAGCTTTGAATAGTTAACAGGGCATAGTCGCTTCAGGATTCTTTGGCCTTCTGATTATGTCCACAATATCATGTTTTTATCTTATGTGTTTGATTTGTGATGTATTTATGATATTGAAAATAAATCTGAATCTGAATCTGAACAGTGATTTGGTAAATTTCAGACTTTTTAGAAGTGACAATTTCTTGCAACATTATTTTGTTTTTAACGTGTGCAGATGTGCGCATTTAATGCGATATGTAATAGCTATTGTCGAAAAAACATAAATATACATAAAAACACATGCAAATATTTATTTCGTTTTAAGATTAAATTTTCGTTAATAATAGGTCTTGTTTTAAAACCATCATGGTCTTGTTAAGTGCTGTAATTTGTGGGGGTCACTTTAAGATGAAAATAGACCACGGTATAAATATTCGATCGGATTCAATGTTTAAGTGGGTGTAAGCTAGGTTTGGTGTCAGTGAACTTAAGCAATTAGGAAACATTGTTGCCCATCAATAATATTGGTAAAGTCCAATTTCTACTGATTGATCCATCGGCCATGTGCGCAGAAAAATTTACGTAATTTGAGCCACAAATATTTAGTCACTTATTTAACCAAGTTTAAAACCACCTTCCAATATCAAATAAATACAAGAGTTAGTATCAGAATTTACCGCATATTTACCAGCCGGTACCGCAAATAATAGATTTTCTCCAAATGTACTTTCACCATATCTTAAATCGAAAATGTTTTAGACTTAACAACATCATAAGCATGCATGGTGCATTTCTGTTTAAAGAATGTTAACCCCATCCCCCCACACATACACTATCCATCCAGTCATTTATAAATAACAAGAACGCCGATTGGCTGATTGCAGAAAATGCTTACGTGTCTAGCCATTTACAATAAGCTTTATAAAAGAACCGATTCCATGAAGAAAGCGCATCAAGGGAGATCTAATGGGGAAAAAGTTTAAAGATAAAAAGGAAAGGAAAAAATCTGCTTTTCATAAAAGAAATTCAAAAAAGTCTTAACAGCTCTACCTATATTTAAGCATATGCCCTCCCTCCTATAATATGATGGACAAAGTTAAAAAGTAGATGCAACAAACATAAAAATAAAGAAACTATTAAAAAAAACATCTTTGAGCAAAGGCCCCTCCCCCTTAAAAAACAAATTAAAATAACCAGCAACAAGAATTTCCAAAAGTTCTGATCAAATTAATCCCAAATGATTCCTCTAAAAGTTAATTTGTAAGTGAAATTTGTTTTTTAGATAAAAAAAAATAGTCAAACCCGTTTGAAAATTATATTTGGGCTTGCATTTGTTTACAAGCGGGCGAACTTAGTTTGTGCCAACCAAATAGAATTATTTTGAGATGAAATGCTCGTACTTTGATTAATACCCCTCCTTTCTTTTCTTTTTTTTTTAACTCTTAGTTATGATAAGATTCTTAAGTTAAAAACCAGCAACATAAATGTCAGCCTTAAATGATCCGTACTAATCCTACTGTTAAATACCCTTAATTCCCATTAATATTGTTTTCATTGCTTACTTAGCTATGCTACATGTTTATTCGCCAAATGTTTGGATGCGACGAACCGCGTACAAGTACATACTCGATTCATGGCGTGTTAGATCCAGGGTGACGAATTCGATACCTAATGGACGCTATCATTTACACATGTGTAAAACATATGTTTTACTCAAAAACAAAAACACTAGAAAATGTGTTTTTAAGTACGTTTCACACGATTTTCCATGAGAATTTTCATCCATTGCACCTTTCTTGTAATATATTTGTCCATGTTTTATCTATTACCTTTATAATTGGTATATCAACAATTTAACTCTAGACCCTACTGGTCATCTACATTAATTCTGTCACTTAATTTTGTTCAGAAATGTCACAGTGGTTTTAGTACTTTCCTATGAGCCACGTAAAGTTCAGTCACCTTTCGAGAGCCCAGCTTACTATGTAAGAATCATTCTAATTGGTTGATAACAAGCAATATTCACCTGTTTAGCCAATTACAATATACATAAGAGATGCATCATTTTTCCCACTTATTCCAATCTACGATTGGTACTTTATTTTTTCACCTTTTTTCATAAATTTTGCACTAACACACAATGTTCTATTATTTTATCTACGGTAGATAGCACTAACACACATTGGTTTAATATGCTATATATCTAGCTCTGTCCTAATGGGCCTATTATGTTTTCAACGATAGATTGTGCTAACACACAATGGTCTAATATGCTATCTACGGTAGATAGCACAAACACACAATGAGTGAGGTGCAGCACACAATGGTTCAATATGTTATCTACAGTAGATAGCACTAACACATATTGTCTAATATGTTATCTACAGTAGATAGCACTAACACATATTGTCTAATATGTTATCTACAGTAGATAGCACTAACACATATTGTCTAATATGTTATCTACAGTAGATAGCACTAACACATATTGTCTAATATGTTATCTGCAGTAGATAGCACATGCTAACACACATTGGTCCAATATGTTATCTCCAGTAGATAGCACTAACACATATTGTCTAATATGATATCTACAGTAGATAGCACAAACACACAATGGTCCAATATGTTATCTCCAGTAGATAGCACTAACACATATTGTCTAATATGATATCTACAGTAGATAGCACTAACACACAATGGTCCAATATGTTATCTACGGTAGATAGCACTAACACATATATTGTCTAATATATTATCTACAGTAGATAGCACTGATATATACAAATGGTCAAATATCTTCACTCTTCAGTATAGTGCACGTCGTTTGCAGAACAAACCTTAAGATACATGTACATTCTAAAGTTTTTACATAATTTTGTCACTTAATTTTTGCATGGGGATGTTGTATCACATAATTTTACATATTTGTTTTAACATGTTTACACTACCTTCTCAAAATGTTAATTTTTTATTTTGATTCTTTAAAATTGAGTCGGTTACTTTGGCTTGTTTGAAAAATTAGTAGTTTGCAATAAAACTATTAGCATGGTCAAAGAAAGGCTCTTAAATAACAATAATATGATTTCAATGGCCTGATGTCTAAGTTTATAAAAGTAAAGGTTCTGTTAAAAAGTTAGAAAGTGCTTATCCACAAAAAGCCTGCACGTGTAGTAATGTGAGTAGAGGGCTTGATATGGAGATTAAGTCTTTGCTAAAGTCGTAATACCAGGTCCTCTAATTAAATTCAGTCTAACTTTGGAGAGTTTGGGCATACAAAACATGTTAACGGCCCGTATTCCAGAAAGGTGTTTAGCTAAACCATTGTTTAACTGTTGACGAGAAATAAAACCTTGATTTAGCTAAACACCTTTCTGGAATACGAGCCAGTTATCTTTAGTTAAATTTCCTGACATTACGACTCAGAATAATTAAAATAAACCACAATCATCAACATGAACCAAATCACCTTAATCAGAAATGTTTACAGCTTTATTAAAAACTGAAAAAATACCTGTATTCGAAATCAATAATTTTGTAAATGCACAAAATACAAATGCTAATCCTTTATTGAAAAAATAATGTAAACATGACTAATGGCAAATAAAATTGAACTTGGAATTCCCTTGATACAAAACCGATATCATAATCATATCAACACTGTATGAAATCGAAATTAATGTTAGTTGGACCATTATCTCTTTTTTCCATGGTTGGACTAATAAAACACCATGTACAGCAATTTGAAAATTAATAGACACAATTGATTTTAATATCGACAATCCGGTTACTTAAAAGAGCCAAAGGGGGAATAATAAAACATTTTGCTGACGGCTATTTTGGTTCCCTAATCCCTAAATCTCCAGCTTGTAAAATATAAATTTAGAAGTCTTAAAAGAGCCAAAGGGGGAATAATAAAACATTGTGGACCTGTACGTCAGGAGTATATTGCGACATATGACCTTGCTATATTTTCAATAATGCGTATTTGCACTAAAATCGATTACTTATTAACACTTTCTATTCATTTCGGACCGTTAACACATTGTTTTCTAAAATATTTATACATTTTTTATTTTGAGTATATGAATATACTTCATTTAAGTTTTCTATCTCTTGATCATTCTAAGGTGTTTTTTTTAATATCAACTGTTAATTTCCGTTTGAAACAAATACCGCGCAAACGCATCAAATTCCATAAATGAAGTCGGATTAAATATTTTAACAAACCTTTAATTACTCAATATCATGTTCATTTCGTCATCATCAGCGCTTGATGAAAATGAAATGGTTAAAAATCAATATCTAACATCGACATTTGGTAATTTCTCATCGGTGTACTTCTAGCGTGGCATCGTTAGCGCTGGAAAAAGCATTTTACAGTACAGAGTATACTCTAAGCGGTTATGAATTCACTTTAATAATAAATGGAAGGGTATACGTATTACAAAAATGTAAATTGACGTAATAGATCACGTGGGACTTTACCTGTGGTCTGTAAGTGACTCACGAGCATTAATTAATTAACTAACTAATTATGATGTAGAAAACAAAGTTAAAACATGTCTTGAAATAACACGATATTTGATCATTGATTGAGATTTAACTCTTATTTGAAAAACAAAAGTATAGACAATTTTTATCTGTCAGCTCAAAATGCACGAAATAAGGAATATTTACAATATCCTTTTTCAGAAATTATACATGTACATATTCTACATGTTGTATTTAAGGCCTACTAAAAATAAAAATGAACTGATACACCATATTAAGCAAGTTAAATTTTGTTCATCTTTCCATACCAAAATACATGCTTCGGTATTAAAGGTGTGTATTCCGATCACTTTCACTCACAAAATCAACAAATTTGGGATTTTGATACCACATGAAAGCGCATATTTTTGTCATAACCCCTTTAATTGTTCACGTCCATATTATGATTCGTTGAAGAGACATGGTCCAAATAGTGCTGTATCAGTGTTGTTGTTTTTGGTGTTTTTTTTTGTTAACAAAAATGAATATCCTATAGGTTTCCATAGGTCATTATTAGACACGTTTTTGCATGTAGCATTGATTTGACTTAAGGTAAACGAATGGAATTTTACAGCTGCTTTATATAAGTGATGACCCTTCATTCAAATATGGAAAAAGTCATTTTGTTGGTAGAAAGAAACGCAATTTTATTCATATAGTCAACCATAACAAGTTTTTCAAAGAGTTCCATCACCGTTCTTGTTTCAGACTCAAGTAATTGGTCAATGCAAAGTGAAGCCAAATTTGTACAAAGATTGTGAAACAAAGTTGAAGATTTTAGTCTCAGGAGGTTCCAATAGTCCCAAATAATCATGAAAAGACCATTAATGATAAAGAAACCTAATTTTGTTCATAATCTTGGAGAGGTTTCATTAAAACTTCTCAAGTTTTGAAATATCCTGTCAATCACGATGAGTGCTACCGTATCAATTATTGAAGAAAAAGGTAACCTTTTTGTTTTATAAAAACAACATCAAGTTTATCATTAGCGATCTGCCTTATAGTTAACTAATAATATTTTACAAACCGCTTTCTCGGTCCCCCTTACATAAACAACCAATCTGTCATATATGCATAGCCCCTTCCCATTGTGTAGATAACTTTTAACCTCATTCACAGTGTTTTTCGCTCAAAAATGAACTGAGTTTTGTCATTAAAAGTATAGAATTTGCTCACATACTCTTAATATGACTCACATATGTCAACGGAGAATTTCATGGCTTTAGTAAGAATGACATATCTGCATGGGCTACAAATTTGTAACATATACACCTCTTCATCAATCAACTTGGAGCAATATATAATTGACTTATCTTGGTATATGATCATTCAAATATTTGTAAAGTTATCAATTATCGTGTTCAAATGGGGTTATATTTCTCAATTATTTTGGCAAACCTTTTCCCTTTGGACCTGTCACTGCTCTTGTCACGGACACACATAACGATTACGTGGCAGATTTTAAGTTTGAAAGGGAAATGCAGACTGTTGAAAGCTCACATGAAGTCTGAGAATTGTAGTGTGGTGTGGATAGTAGGGGTAGCGGGTTGGCGCAGCGGTAGTTACCTCGCCTTGCACCAATGAGGTCCCGGGTTCGAGTCCCGCGCCCGGCGCTTTATGTG
>JXSR01S074591.1:20732-31004 GCA_000969725.1 Ophiothrix spiculata | reverse complement strand
CTAAAAATGTATACTTTTATATGGTTTTTGTAATTTGTTTGAGAGTTAGAGTACAAAAACAGTTCATGCTAGTTGAAGGTCTACCCCAGCCTTAAGACAAATGCAACTTACATGTTTTCTTCTGTTTAGCCAATCATATCTGTTGGCAAAACATGACATGCCATATACTGGCACTATATACTACTAACTAACAAACTGAATGATGCTGTAACGGTCTGAAGAACAATGGAAGAGGTATGGGTCTCGACCGCCATGCAGACATAAGTTTCCTACATGCGAGTCCCAACACAGGGCAGGCAGGAGCAAACTATTTGGTAAGGGGTGTAAGGGAAACAGACATGTAAATAGATCCTCTCTTCGACCTGTTCTTTTCTAAATTTCATTTAAAGGTGCAATTCATGATTTTGATGTGGCCTCTTTTCTAGCTAAATAAAAAGAAGAGTACAACATAAATATACACTGAAAATTTCACATGATTCCGACAGTTGGTTTCCAAGCTACAAGCTTTTCAGAATTTTGAAAATCCCCATAGACTACTGTGTTGTAATTACTGTCGGGGCCCGACAATAATTAGAAAATGACATATTTTTTCACTTTTATATAATAATAATAAATAATAATAAACACGGCATTTATAATGCGCCTTTGCCAATGGATACAAAGCGCAACACACACAAAGAAAAACAAATAGAATTAGGAAAACAGGTAAGTTTTCAGGAGAGATTTGAACTCTGCTACACTAGAAGCACTACGAACTTTGGTTGGAATACAATTCCATTTACGAGGAGCAGTCACTGACAGAGCCCTGTCACCAGCACATTTGTGTGTTCTGGGCACCCTTAGGTTAAGACCATGATCAGATCGTGTGACAACAGAGCCTTCAAGCGAAAGAATGAGCCTTCACATATGAAAGAATGGTTTGGGGATCGTAACATATACCACTTGAGGATTCTTATAAGCTATAAAAAAAATTCAAATTTGATAGAAGTGACCTTGAGGGTGAAAAGTGGATCATGAATTGCCCCTTTAATTAGTGAAATCAACTGCCTCTAATTACATCGCAGGTTGCAAGGCAAAACACCATACGGTCATCACATGTACTGTATAATTGATTGACTTTGCCACTTGGGATTGCCATAACATATGGGTAGACACTGAAGATTTATCAAACAGTAAAATCCAAAACACTCAATAAATGCCTGTTCAATTACAGGACATTGCCACCCAGGGGGGGGGACTCAAACATTTTAGGTATGTGATATCCGCAATATCCAACAAAGGGTCTTGTGGAACTGATGTTTGGTCAAAAATAGGGTCTATGGAACTGATTTATTCCTGAATAAGGTCTCAGGAACTGCTTTTCCCATAAAAATATGATTATTTACCGCTCAATATTAATGAAAATGGGTCTTCTGAACTGAAGTAATCTTGAAATGAGCATCTTGGGAGCGGAAGAGGCTTGAAAAGGGGGTCTTCAAGGCAGCACATAACCATATCTTCCGTCAATGTAAGTGACCCTCCAGGTTTGCCACCATATTGCTTGCTTAGCTTTTTGTTCCATTAATTGCTTCCATTCCTTGCCGTATATGGCTTCTCCTGGAGAAGGGGGAGGGGGCACTTAATATGTGTAACTGTTTTCATCATCGAGCAGGAATCCACAATGAACTACCACGTGAATCCAAAAAAATTGAGCATGGATTAAAACTGATTTTGACATAAACAATTATAGAAATCGGATAAAAAATAAAAAAGATACGACCAATTTTGTAAGAACTTCTTAGCTTTTATCATAATGCCATAACCCGTAATTGTGATATGTAATAGCTTGCTTAACTGTGTAAATCCCATTGGAATGGAAGAAAAAGAGACGTACTTACAAAATTGGTCATATCTTTTTTATTTTCATCCGATTTCCATCATTTTTCTGCATTTGAAAGCTGATTAAATTTGCTTTACTACAATAACAAGAAATTTATGATTTATTGCTTTTATCAAGGTCAAGATCAGTTTTAATCCGTTCACAATTTTTTTTTTTGATTCACGTGGTAGTTCATTGTGGTATCATACTCTCCAGTCTCTACTCTACACTTTTGACACAGCAAGTGCCAGCAGTTGCTACACTAATTTTTTATTCATTTCCATGCATATAATGTGATTACGTGTTATGTTATCGTTAATGAATCCGTATGTTCCAAGCATAGATGATATCGAGGATTGAGACCAACAACAAGGCTGTATCTGCATGAAAAAAAGCTGCAAATACGGCCTTTTGGCTCTTCTGTTGCCCGTGCAGATACTGCCTTGCAGCTTTCAACCCTCAATATGTTTATTAAGGTCAAATCCAATATGGTTTTTTTAATTTCTTTAGATATTTATGGTGCACAAATTTGAACTTTGACCTAATTTATTATCATTGCTCTGGAACTAGCAGAAGCCATCAATGCCAAATTAGAGCATACTTTTATAGAGAATAAATTTAAAACCTTGTAAAGGGTCGCAGAAATCAGAAATACGAACCTTAGAAAATCATATAATTAAAACTATTAATACAGTTATATTTGGGAGGCCAGGAGGCACATGTTGAACACATTGCGTTTAAATATGATAAAATCCAAAAATAGACCATATTCAAAATCTAATGTCAATTTTTCTTCATATCCATTGGAGAATAAAATGTAGAGACAATTGTATATCTTATAAACAGGTAAAATATAAGTGGCTTTAATTCATTCAGATCTGTCACAATTTTAAACATCTACAATTAAAACAATAATCAAAAATAATCTATTGTTGTTGTTATTTTGTATTTTGTGCAACCCTGCGTCGAATCGTGCCTTCAAGTCCGATTCTTGTCCTGGGTTTGTACATACTGCCTTTGTATTTCACATGTTGTTGAAAAAAGGTTGATATGAGAGTCTATTCAATGTTTCTATTAAATATCACCAGATTTGGATATTTTATAAATTAGAGTTTAATGCATTGACTGTGGATCAACACAAAAGACATTTTATGTACCAAAAATTGTGAGGTGAGGTGGACTACGGAAACTTGGGCTCAGTCGGTGATTGATTTGTAATGAGCTATGAACGCCTTATAGATTCAAGATTTTATTGACAATTACCCAACATACAGGTGTAGTCAAAAATACAAAGACATTAAGAATGTATTTAAAATGTCAACACAAGAACATCTGTACAGCAGATTTAACAATATCATACTCTTTAGAGCTCATTAAAGAAATAAATAGTTGGTCAAGAGGGAGATTTTCAATATCAAAAATGTCTGAGAGACTAAAAAATAACTTTTTTTTCCGTATATGGAAAGTCATTATTCACAGGCTATTACTATTGAGGTTATTGGGCAATGTTCATCATGTAATGTGTATTTTGCTCGGGATTTTGCTATACTATGCTTGGGAAATACTATTAGAGCGTAAATGCTGCGCACTATATTTGTGCTGTGCCAGCAATTGAATCTTCTAAACATGACCAGACACACATACAATCCCACACTCCATCTCAACACTAATCCAACTAGGGATCCCCTAATCTGATTTAATCCATCAACTGTTTAATCACCTCTAGCTGTCATTCCCCAGGTACATCTATTGCTTCAAGCCAAGTGCAAGTTGTGATTGATGCTTGCTACACTGGCGGTCAAAAATCATTTTTCTTGATAATTAAACACTTCATGGCAAAAATCCAACGAGAGAAAATCCGCATGGGTGATGATTTTTTTCAGTAAGAAACCTGTCCAGTTTCAAGTTTTTGTTGAAAAGAAAACACTTCTTTAAGTAAAAAATTTGCAATTTTCCCCATTCTTTTTATCAAATTGGCTATTTTGATTTTCGTTTTCTAAAATATCAAATAAAAAAATGAAATGCGCAAATAATGACGCCAAGACGAAATGCGCGCGGCGCACGGGAAACAAACTTGTTTTTTGTTTTTGCTTTAACAAACTCTAGAAATATAAAGAACTTACCTACAGTACCAACAAGAGATCCACATCAGTCGGAGAAGACATGAAAAATAAAGAAACAAATGTGTCACTTGTTATCATAATTTGAAATGAAAGTTATAGGTTCTGCAGGGAATCAAAAATAAATTTTCAGGCACTTACTGTAAACTGGCTGAATAGTATCAAATTCATTAACACTCATTATTAACAAGAAAATATCATAATCTTGTAAATTTTCCATATCAAAAGCTTCAATAATATGATAGCAAACCAGTGCTTCCCCTACTTGCATTAACTAGTCCCAACTTTGATTTCTATTCCTAGGACTGAACCAAGGAGGATGAATATAGGAGGTGACACTTAGTTAAAAATGTGGCTCCAGAGTTGTTGTTTTTTTTGAATTTTTGCATCCCAGATTTGAAAGAGGGCAGTATGGTATTAAAATTTGCAGTGGCTTTCGATGCTCTTTTTAAAAAAAATTCCCACTTTATTTTTCAGATTAATTTTATTTTTTATCAGTATGTAGACATCAATGCAATTTTAATTACAAATTCTGTAAACATTATGGCCTTGCCGGAGCTCTAACCCACCAATTCTCATTTTCTGGGATGAAAACACAGAAACGCTATCAATTGAGCCACAGAGGTAGATGCTATTCAGCCGGTTGAATATTTACCTTTTATATGTACACAATGTCGCAACAATCTTTGATCATCCTTTAAAAATTATAAATTTTGATGAAATGAAAATGGGAAAGTGTATCAAGGCTTTATCAACTTCTTGCATTGCGGCTATAACAATACCATGGTTGATAAAGCCTTATTTTGAAATTAGGTGACAAGACTGCTAAATCCGAGCTGCCCTCCAAAACATCCAGAAGGCAGCACCATTCATTGTTACTCTTCCATATCACGGAGAACTTTGATGCAAATTGATTGTGAGGATTTCCTGACGGCAGCTTAATAATAGGCAGCAGCACTCTTGAGAATATGTTCACAAATTTAGTAGCGCTATACAAAAGCTGTACATTATTATTATTATTGTTATTAACTTTCGGAAAAACTGAGACGTATTTTCAAGGAATTTAACACTGCCACCTATTTCAAACCAACGTATACTATCCGGCAATCTTTGGTCAACCCCAAAGATAGACAATGGTCAACCAAAGGGCCGTTAAAGTGGTGTGGTATATGGAATTCAGTGTGCAGACAAATTTGATTACAAAGATTGTTACAATATTGGTGAAACCTCGCAACCTCAACGGAAGACTTCAACAACATTCTCGCTCCAGTTCAGGGCCCGCAGAATCGGCTGTCTATGAATATCATAAAGCCAGTGGTCATGATTGTGATTTTGATGAAAGACAATGAAAGCGGTTGATTTGAAATTGGAGTCAAGGAAGCAGTCTGGGTGAGAGCAGAACAACCTTCTCTCAACCGTAGTGGAGATATTAGAGTCACACACCTGGGACAGAACAATAAAGACACTTCCTTGCAGGATGACATCTTATCCAACATCTGATGATGTCAATTCCATCTAGAAACAATGTCTTATTCACAACCCAGCTGAAGGGCGATGGTTTCGCTCGCAACGTCGGTTGCTCCAAGTAAGCAATTCTGATTGCGTCAATTCCATCTAGAAACAAGGTCTACATCACAACCCAGATGAAGGGCGACGGTTTCGCTTGCCCCAAGTAAGCAATTCTGGTTGCCTAAATTTACATTCTGAATTTCAAAGCAACAGTTCCTAAAACAGTAAAACTATATACTTTAAATCATGTGATAGGGTTCTAACCAATCATGTCTTTTAAATTTACTAATGAAGTATATCATACAATTTCCATACTGATTCTAACAGACATAAACCATGTTTCACCCTCCATATTCTTGTTAACAAACATTTTTTCCACTTTAACTGTCAAACAAATCTTGTAAAATATCTCAAAGTGACTCAATTATTCATATTCCACAGAGAATATCGTTCATGAATTCAGACAGTTTTTCCTGACATGCCAGGCTCAACATTACCCATGTAATGTTTATATTCTTGCTGAACTCGGAAACGGAACATAACGTGTCAAAGCAAAATGTGACATTGATAAAGGAGAATGAAGCAGATGTCGGAAATGTTGATTTGTGGCTGTCCAGCATGTATGAGCCGTAAAAGCCAGAAATTTCATTTTGCGCTACAGGTGAAAATACATGTCATGGTAATTTGCCGAAATTGATTTTTTGACAGATTCACAATCCTTGTGCTTTCTACAAAATACCAGCATAGTTTCATTTTAAGAAAATGATAAGAAATGTGAAATAAATCTGCATATTTTTAAGACAATCAACAAAAAATATAGGGCTTACTGATCTTTGAACACATTTATCTCGGTATACGTTTTGCTCCCCTGACAACCTTTGACGGACCATAACTTGACTTCTGGAAATAGTGTGAAGTTCCTTGAAGCATGGTCTTTGCAAATAATTTAAAAAAGTAAAAATGACAAAAGAGGTGGCATTTACGGCTGGTTTGGGATGGAAGGTCAAATTTTGAGTTACAATTCAATAATGGTAGGAACTTCTTTTGTTTGTCTGATGTTGAGGTAGATAGAATGATTGTAGATCTGGAATCAAAAATAAACAAAAACCCACAACGATGAGTTTGGGTCAAAATGTAACATCAGGTTGTAATGAAAAGTAAAAAGTTAACAATTGCCGACATGTGCCTCATTTCCCTTGGTCATGTCACATGGAGCTTCACTAATGGTTGCGGAAAAAAAGGTGGGTTAGTCTCTATGTATTTCATTATTTTTACAGCAAAAAATTATTCTTTATGATGTGGCAAAATGACTCGCATGTATTTAAATTTCAGATTACTAGTGACGTAACCAGACCTTAGTACTGTCTGCGGGTTTGGTGGGCCAACACTCAACTTACATACTTTTTGTAAATAAATTGCATAATTATCTCGGTCAGGAGACAGCTGACAGTCAAACTATTTAGCTTACACAACATATGAAAAAGAACGCAGTTTGGAAAAAAAAAATACAACTTGATTCTGACTTGGTGCATATATATATTGTATTTCAAGGGACGACAGTAAAATTATAAACGAAAGTCCGGACTTTTCCTTTCTCATGTTTTTTTCCTTTCTCCTTTCCTGACATTTTCCTTTTTTCAATCTTTGAGATACGCGCCATGTGCCTCAAAAAAGACCCCGCTATTTTGTGCTTGCTCTCACTGAAAGACACCCAATTTTACCATCTGTAAGTCAATGACCTCCTATTTGTTAAACTTCATTGTCACTAAAACAACCTTTATCCCACCATTTTCTTAATTTAATGTAATTTTTTACAAATTTTGCAACATTCGTCGAAAATTTTGAAAAAATCATCGAACAATTCTAAAAAACTTTTGACCCCGGAAAAAAAACTTGTTGGTGAATTTCGCCCAAAGACCCCTATCTTTTTGCACTTTGTCACAGAAAGACCCCCCTTTTTGCCCAATTTGTCATCGAAAGACCCCTACTACGAGGTGCTTGGTGGCACTCGAACGTCACTTCGATATGTGAGTACCCCCGGGATCTCGCCCTCCTTCATGAAAACCTATACATATTACTTAGGTCATGCATGGTTTTCTGTAAGGCACGTTGTAAGGATGTATTAGGTCACACAGATTTAATCAACAAGCTCAAACCTAAATTCTCTCATTTTCAATATCTTGTTTGATACCTCGTACAACACAATATCTTTGATCTCTGCAAAACTTGAGCATTTCCGGCAGGCTGATCATAAAATATTCAAAGCCAAAAGCCACATAATTGAGTGACAGACTTTATCAAGTCAACTTACATATGTGAACCTGATTAACAATTCATAAAACATTGCAGTCTACTTAGTAACCTATCCCTTGATATCAAAACTGGATTAATCAAGACATTTTGTTTAAAGCTATAAAACAGGCATCCTCAAATTCCTTTCTAGTTTTCCATTTCTGATTGTTTTGATATGGAATTATAAGCTGACAATTATTCTATGATTATTTCTTCAAGACTGACACTTTTGTAACTTATCTTGAGATACTCAAGTGACAAAAAATACAACATACTGTAAAACCACTTAATTTCGCTAGGGATTTTATTTCGCTAATTTCGCTAGACAGAAAATTCGCAAAATTAAATCCCTTGTGAAAATTATATTTTGCATTGCAACTAATCATCATTGTTCCAGATTAGTGAAATTAAATCCCACCTAAATTGCTGCTCATTTGAAATTTGGGAAATAAAGTACCCGCGAAATTAAAGTGCTTTACAGTATATAAACTAAATCTGTCCATAAAATCGTATGTCCATCATCAGCTCAATTATCTTAACTCTGACAGATCATGCACAGCCGAAATCACCAAGGAATATACCTGTTAAGCACGGACTCATCATATTTAAGCAAGAAGCCAATTAATAATTCCTAGATGTACATCACAGGCATTACAACCTATCCCTTGGCACTTGCACTGTCAAATATATTTTCTGCTTTGCTCAAACAAATCTCAGATCCAGGTGAATTCAGAATGGGTAACATGCAATGCTCATATACACAAGCTGCAGATGAAACGGACCTTTTCATATTTCAGACATCGCCGAAACTTAGAGTCCTCGACTGACGGTGCGCACATGCCATGTGTGGCACATTACTACATGTGAAGTGGCAGGTGGGCACGGCTGAAATTAAAAAACAAAAGGAGAGAAAAAACTACAAAATCTCCTGGTTTGACACCTTGCAACTTGACCTTATGACCAATGCCCTTGGTATGTGACCTTTGACCTCATCAAAAAATGAAGATTAACATCAGGGGTTGCCTTTACACTTTTAAATCCACAGGACACAGGACCAGTAAGTCTCAAAATCCACAGGTCCTTCACTAAATTTACAGGTCCTTCAGAAGGACTTCTAATTCAAAAATCAGTGATAACCTAAAAAAAATGATTGGACCGAAGGACCATCTCATTGCTGAACTGGTCGGTCCTTCCGAAATTCTGTCGGTCAGGACCAACGGTCCGACGGTAAAGTCGAACCCTGTAACATATTATATCCATAAATCTAAGTTTTGTTCCAATCAGACTTAAACTTCTCAATTCAGGCTAATTTGACAACTTCAGCCTATCGTAAAACTTTTACCTCATGACCTTGGTATGTGACCTTTGACTTCATCAACAAATTAAGGTTGCCATATTATATCCATAAATCAATTTTTGTTCCAATCAGGCCTCAACTTTTCAATTGAGGCTAATTTGTCATTTTCAGGTAATCTTATAACATGGCTTTATGATGTTGGACTTTGGTATATGACCTTTGATTTCATCAACAAATAAGGGTTGCCACGTTGCATCTATGGGCCGGCCATGCAGGTTTGGTTACAATCCATCAAGGTATGCAGAAGTTAAAAGCAAATGTTAACTAATTTATCATTTTCAAACAATCTTATAACTTGATTATATAACCTTTGACCTTGGTATGTGACCTTTGACCTGATCAACAAATTAAGGTTGCCATATTATATCCATAAATCAATTTTTGTTCCAATCAGGCCTCAACTTTTCAATTGAGTCTAATTTGTCATTTTCAGGTAATCTTATAACATGGCTTTATGATGTTGGACCTTGGTATATGACCTTTGATTTCATCAACAAATAAGGGTTGCCACGTTGCATCTATGGGCCGGCCATGCAGGTTTGGTTACAAGCCATCACGGTATGCAGAAGTTAAAAGTAAATGTTAACTTATTTATCATTTTCAAACAATCTTATAACTTGATATTATATATCCATTGACCTTGGTATGTCACCTTTGGCCTCATCAACAAATTAGGGTTGCCATTAGGGTTGCACCCACAGCAGTCTGGAAGCCAATCCCACAATTCAAATGACTCTAAATTGCAATATTAAGATACCGCGAACCTACCATAGAAAATACGTGTAACGCTAGTCGCCATTGGATCACCACCTGTACATGAAGGGAGACTTGTTTACTTTCAGCAGTTCGACGATAAAGGTCATACTGTGTTGAAAAATATTCCTGGTAGTTAATTCTCTTCACTATTTTTAATGTAAAAGTAGGTTAGGTAATTCTGAGAGCCAGCCAAAT
Source organism: Ophiothrix spiculata (assembly GCA_000969725.1). Lineage (NCBI taxonomy): Eukaryota > Metazoa > Echinodermata > Ophiuroidea > Amphilepidida > Ophiotrichidae > Ophiothrix > Ophiothrix spiculata. Next base: position 20,917 of record JXSR01S074591.1, on the reverse strand, counting down.
TCATACAAATCTCGTTTCTACTATGAGTATGTAAACACATTGTCCATGGTAAATCGTAATATATCAGCGATCAGTCGCGTTGTGTAAGAGGCTATTATTACGTTAGGCAAACCTGTATAGTATAAGTACTAATAAATTCACATGTGCTCTCATCGTCAAGCGTGGCCGAGCGGTCTAAGGCGCTG
>JXSR01S074588.1:177907-190608 GCA_000969725.1 Ophiothrix spiculata | reverse complement strand
CTGACGTACAGTGTATTTATTCTTGCTTTGCTTTTAGCTCGAACCTGAAAGGTTAATTCTGACCTTGATCCTTGTTTTGGGTCGTAACACAATATACATGTAAACTAACTATTCGCAATTATAATTAAACAGTATTTATGTTGTACAGTTCTTGCCTTAAGGTGATTTACGGTATTTTTAGTGTTGCATGCGTTACTTTCTCACTCTAACGAGATGTAAATTTCATTCTTAAACATGACACCTTGTGGTTATTGTGTTATTGTTTTTATTTGAGAACGAGCAAATCTTTCTCTTACGTTTGCTGTTGAAACATCACTCTTACACATTCAAGATTGAAAAAGACGATGAAAATCCGATAATTAGACGATTACCTTAGGTACAAGTATACCGTTGTAATTACTAACTTTAGTGTAATCACTTTCAATTCAATTAAAGCTTCGCGGAACATCTAAATACAATCATACACCACTGTGTTTTCTCCTTAATTTGCTTACTTGAATTACTACGACAGAAATTTTAAATACCTACCTATTACTTAATTTTAATTCAAGTCATCGTTAAAACATATGATTCCGGTCTGTCTCAAATGTCCTAATTTTCTGTACAATAATTAGAGTGATAAGCAATTACTCGTCGTCTTGAATATTCAATATTGTCCCAGATAACACATTTACGTTGTAACCCATTTTTGATATCGATCTACAAAGTCAATTAGAAATCCAGATTGCTACTTTAGAGCTGTCCTACATTTCCATAAGAAAAGCCGACAATATCATCAAACTCAGATAAAATCAGTCCATGTATGTATTACAAGAAACAATTTGGTTTAGTCTTTTTAGTGGTTATTTCTTCAAGGCGAGTTAGTTAAGATGGATATTTGCAAATGCAATAATAAGGAAGCATGCCCTGGTACTAGTATATTTATGTTATAAACATAAGATATATTCTTCGTATATTTTGAAAAAACTTAACTTGCTATGACGTATGAAATTTGTAACAATATGTCTACTTGCTACTAACTAACAAAAATATATTATTCAGATCAAAATATTATATATCAATGCCTGTATAAGTTAGCTCGAATATCAATAGTTGCGAACAAATTCCACAAAATTGTGTCCAGATATAGGGGCGCTTAACCAGAAGCTAAAAAGTACAAATAAGCAGAAAAAGGGCATCTTTCTTAAATGTTTAAAAAAAAAATTCAAACTCGTGCGCTTAGAATTAAAAAAGTCTATATAGATTAGGTACATGCAGTTATACAAAGGGAGGTACCACTAATAAGTTACAAATTTTTACCAAAATATACCAATAGAATTCAATATTTACATAACATGCCGGTTGTTTTGTCTTATTTATCAAAGGCAGATAGATTGCGCTTTTCATAAAAACTCATTTTAAAGATAATGTTATTTACTACCATAATTATAGATATGCAAATGAAGCATAATGTCTAGAATATTTATCATTTGCTGTCAAAATCTTCACAAATCAAACAACACAATTGATACTCAAGTATAATCAATAATCAATAATTTGTATAGCACCGCAGTTTTTCACAATGCCGTATTTACTAAAAAACTTACAATAAGGCAGCGTTTCTGACCTCGTCTTCCACCGCTGCGGCCCGGGTTCGATTCCCGGTCGGACCTAGGTTGTACGTGAATTTGGTTGTCGATCCATACTCGACCTCGCAGGTTTTCTCCGAGCACTTCGGTTTCCTCTTGCCTCTAAAATCGAATATTCTTTCCATTATTCTGTCTTTCACACCACGGAGGCGTCCCTTGAATTTAATGCATATGCACTATCGGGATTAGTCTGGCTTTCAGCCGAATATTATAAATAAAAAAATAAAAATAAACGGGTTTTATAAATAACTGGATATTTACCAAAACTAAACATGCTAAATGAACTTTGAGCTATGAGAACGGAACATGCAATTCAGTTTATTAAAATACAAAACAGCGTTTATTTTTTGAAGAAAACTGTTGACGCCATTTAAAAAAAATCAAACGTTGATTAACTCGGATTTTTTTTCAAATTTTCAAAACATTTATTTTAAGATTTTCCTTATGTTTTATAATAATGCATGACCTTTTCAACCTGGAAGAATATCAAGAAAGCACGTACATGATAAGAACAAGCAAATATTTTGGAAAGAAATAATATTTATACATAATATGCAAACTTTACATGACAAATATATATTTTACAAAACATGTATTGCACAAGTCCAAGTGAGTGGTTTACCACGTTTTCGCACCATGGTTATATATATTTAGAATATTCAACATGATTTTGATGACTTTGTAAACTGATCCTGTTTATATCCGAGATGGTTCGATAGATGGCACTCATATACATCATCTGCCTCGACAACAACTTTTTTTCCCACAAATCTCACACGTTATAGTTCTTTTAAGTCAATATATATCCACAAGAATGTTCCTAACAAGTTTTAAAATCGCGCATATCAAGTTTACAGATGGAATATTCAGATATGCTATAGTTAATGATGATACATTTAAATGTACGAGGTCGTCTTTTTCCAATTAACTGTAATGTTTAAAAGTAATTTCATTTCCAATTATATCAATGTCAACATAAATGTCAAAGGTTGAAAAGCTTTAGTTCAAAGTTAATTTTTTTCTCAAAAACCAACTTCATGACCACAAATGCTCAAACTTGAATGTATTATGTTCCTGGAATTAATAGATTTCGTACATTAAATGCTTTCAAATAATTATAAGGTTAACACTTTAAAAATAAAATAAAAAGGAAATAGTACCAAGATTGTGGTTTTAAAAGCTTAAAAAGATCTTATTTGCCTCGATTTAAAAACATAGATCTAGTCGTTGGCCAGATTTAACTACTGATTTGCAACGACATATTCGTTCCTGGTCCTATGTCATAAGTTGGGTTACCTTTCGGTAACGCACAATAAATAGGAAAGTACATGGGGGTTACTTTGCATTGCTTAAACTTTAAAACTATAAGATAATATCTTATTACATGCGTATATTTTGAAAGGTAAGTAGTAAGAAATCATTCTATCGTAGTTTCAAGGTCATTGGGTGTGAACAAAATGTACAGGATGTGACAAAAGAAACATCTAACAAATAAACTTTCTTACAGGTGTCACAAATATGGTTACCAAACACACACATGATACATCTCAAGCGTCCATTAAGAATGCATAACTTTTTTGAAACGTTTATGAGGAGTATGTTTTGTTTTGGTTTTTTTAAGATTCTGTTGGCAAAAATTTAAAATTTCCTGGCTTTGGTAATTCATTGGCTAAATTATAAGTTAGAAAGATCAAGGGATAACACACTGACGAATTATCATTTGATATGATAAATAATAATCCGACACTCAATAGTAATTAATGTGCATAATCTATCATCAATCTGTTACTTTATTGCACAGTTCAAGTATAACAAATAACATTAGCAATTTAATAATAGGTTTGGAATAAAATTAAGTCGAACCGACATGTTACCTTTCGGTTCAACAAACTCATTTTACCTTGTCACTGTTTCTTATGGTTTGCTCTGGCAGTTGACTCTTTATTTTGTTGCTTATAAGCTGGAAATGTAAAATAATACTTAAAATGTATTGACTTATTGGATGCTAAATATATCTCACTCAAGACTAACGTCGGTAAAGGTGAATGAAATTTGAGCTTGAATAGATAATTTGCAGACGATGAAGCAACAGAAATACAGTGACAGGAAAGCTTTTAAAATTCCACCTCATCGATTTTTATGAATTAGCTGACCCAAATAAGAAGACATATGGTGACTTAAAAGATATAACACAGATGATCCAAACAAAATTTAAAGGTGTAGGTTTTTATTTTATGATGTATATAATTAACTTTTAAGTGATTGACTTTAAACTCTGAAATGCATTGTGCAAGTTCTCAACCTTAGCTTGTGTTTAGTTTTCTCTTGAGAGGCAAAAGAAAGTATGCAACCTTGAGGATGAGGCTGATATGTTAATACAAAAGAAATGGGAAATAGGTATACCAATTAATTTTATATTTTGTGCTATATCTCCGAAACTATAGAGAATTTGGAGATGAAATTTTGAATTCATAATCAGAAAAATGTGGGCTTTCATTTGGCATCAAAAATACACTACTTCCGGATGAGTCCTGGGGGATGATAATGTGATCGGAACCTACACCTTTAATGTTTACAAGGCGATAGGCTAACCGTCAAAGATTACTAGCAAGGAATCAGCTGTGTACGTATACTTAGTATCTTCTCGTATATCAAAATGAAAAAGTATTTGACATTCAACGCGCTATTCAATTTTTTTTATTTACTTTTTTCTTAGATTATAATCTTTTAAATAACAAAGGAATCACTAATATCAAAATGCATAATAAACAATGATAAGGTTCAAGGTGGAAGAAACTACCAATCTAAAAGGTCATTAGAGAAAAAAACTTTTTTTTTCAGAGGTCAGGAAAAAGCAACGCGAGTTTGTATATCTATTATCAAATTCTTTAAAAGCAATACATATGTTTTTGGTTGATTGGTTAGTTGTTTGGTCGATTTGTGCGTTATTCTTATTTAGCTTGCTTGAGTTTTTCCATTAACAAGAGTACATGGAAAAGATTAACAACAGAGATTGGAAAATGATTTAAATTTCATCATCATTAAACTCTCCGTTTAGCATTCTGTAATTAGTTCAACATCTGCAGCATCCAGCAATAATTATGCTGTGTAACATGTGTAAACGCCTGAAAAATGAAAAAGGTCGACCAAACACAATGCACGAAAATAAACCTTTATGTTTTGCCTTGCAACCGATTTGTTAATATATATTTTAAATCATTGTCGACATGATTATAATCCTTAGAGATTACCTGTGGTATTTTTTGTCTACACTGTTAAAATCAATTGGTCATATCACTAAAAAAATTAGTCATTTCAATGGTATAAGAAGCCTAATCTTTGGTTAGTCGTTCCAAGGGTAAGATTAGCCCAGCCTCTGATAAAATGACTAATTAAACATGACTAATCAAAAATGGTATAACAAGTCTAATTTATCTGAAGATTAGTCTTTTGCAAAATACAATTAGTCCTGCTCGAAAATTAATTAGTCCTTCTGAAAAAATAATTAGTTAAATAAATAGCAGTAGCTGCCCGGGAGTGGCTGTCATTTTCTAAACATTGTGTAAGATAAGTCTATGATTTATGTATCTATGAACTTATGCAGTAATGATTTTTGATTCGAACTAATACATACTTGAATTCTGGGGTGAATTAAGACTAGTCGAATCCAAACTCATGTGCCCCTACATCACTGTACATGTAAGCCTAACCCTAGCCTAACCCTAGCTTCAGTATCAGACATTTATAAGTACCAAATACAATAATAGATGTCTGTGCAACAGTGCAAACTCAGAATTAGCATGACTAGCGTAAGATATGAAACTTATAAGCTTACATGTACAGTGATGAAGGAGCACATGAGTTATATTAGTCATTCAATTCGTCATTTTCGTGTCAGTTGGTCATTTCGAAGTTAACGAAATAGCTGCATTAGTAAATATGCATAGTTCCAATTAGTCTTCCACCGTAAAAAGTCTTTGCAAAATTGTGATTAGTCTTTGCAGAATTGTAATTAGTATTTCATTTCATATGATTTGTCTATCTTTCTGAAATTAGTCTTCCTGACTGAAATATTGGTCATTAATCTACAGACTAATTTTTTTTGAGAATATGACTATTTTTTTACGTAGAATGACCAACTAATTTTAACTGTGTACTTGTATACTCTCGTAATATACCGTATACTTAAATGTCCATCTAGTATCAGAAGTTCAGTATTAAGCACAAGGAAATGTTAACTTTTATCCATTACAAATCCACATATGAAATACAAAATAAGGATGCTAATTAAACTCGTCATTTAAGTACAATCGGAAGGAACATTGTTACGTTCTACAGGAAACATTTTCAAAAACAGGAGACAATATCTACGCCGGATCCCTACACAGCAAAAAAAAGACTAAAAGTTTGCGATTAACTCATCTCGATTAAAAAAAGACTAATATTTTTAATCTTTGAAGAGCAAAGAACGTGTTTTCTTGTTAATCGCCGCCAGAGTAAGCGCAAAAATGATTTTTTTAATCGTTTGGTATTTTTAATCGCTATTCGGAGCAAATTTTCTGGTTCACACACTTAAATTGACCGGGCAGAACGACGTAACCACAACGCAAAATGGAGCCCTTCCAAGAACATACAGAGATGCATGGATTATTATACCCATGGGAATACCTGAATTCATGTCTATAGTCAAAGGTAAATGTGATTATCAATTGCAGTAAATGCTGAACTATCAAATTATCATTGTCGGCGAGTCCAGCGAATATACTTAGCATGTTTAAGCTTAATCACTGCTTCGATACACACACAGTGCACAATCGACGCAGCTATGTGTATTGTATAGCGCTGTTTATCTTCGTGGCTTTGTAATTGCGGGCCTCTTTGTGTCGTTGATCTGTACGTTAAAATATATGGCCATGATCTTTTTTAGCATTTTCTGAGCGACGGTATCTATAATGTTAAGACTTATTATTCTCCCGGTTATTCTCTGTAAACGGTAACCAAAGCTCTGTAACTACATAATAGGCTGCAGAGATTGAAGTTGAAAATGGGAGATGCCAAATTTAAGCAGTGTAAATAATAAATCTGTCTTGATATGACAATAAAATTTGATGATTCAGCACTTTAATTAATAATCACATTTACCTCTGAATAATAAGTTCAGGTAGTCCCCATAGATTTAGCAATACCTCCATCTCCATGCCTTTTATTCAATCAATAATCGATTAAGGTTAAAATTTTAATCAACGCGGGAGTAAAAAGGGAACTAGTCTACTAATAGAGTAATTTTTAATCTACCTTTAAGATTAAAATATTTACTCTTTTAAAGGATTAAACAATTTAATCAATAAAAGAGTAATCCTTTAATCTTGCAATATTGATTAAAAATTACTCGGAAAACGACTAGTTCCCTTTTTACTACCGTATTGATTAAAATTTTGCTCTACGTTGAGCAATAATTTTTTGCTGTGTAAGCATGGATGAAAAAATACACTGTCTGACTAGTCATAACCTCTGTAGATGATCTGATACCGGGCTGGTTTTGAAAGGCAATTTTTATGATTGTTGCACAAGACCTTACCTCGACTTATGTGGTTTATGTTAGTATAATCTTATGACGCCACAGTGCAAGTGTTTTTCATCAATGCATTATATAAATACTAAATAATATATGATTGAAGCGACCAAATGTACATTCCGTGGTGATTTTATTTCAATCAGTCAGATATTAACTTTTTCATTAATTTATCAATTTTCTTATATATAACAGATCGATGTAAAAAGTAAAACAAATGCTTAAAACACAATGTTTCCGGTCTGTCTTAAATAGCCAGCACGTCCTAATTTCCTGTATATCCATCCGATAAGCAATTACTCGTCGTCTTGAATATTCAGGCTCGTCCCAGATAACACATTTTCATTATGACATAGTTTTGATATCAATCTCCAGGGTTAATACGAATTCCAGATTGTTACTTATGAGTTGGAAAAGCCGACATTGCTACTAAATTGCGATACAATCAGTCTACGTAAGTATTATAAGAAAGGATTATTACTATATAGATTTTAGTTGCTGTAACTGATATTGATACTATTAGGATTGGGTGGGTTGTTACTACCCCAACGGTTTATTGCTGATTGCACTAAAACTCAAACAAGTAGTCATTGGCATCTTAATGAAAACACAACTCGGGACACCGCCAAAGGTGGAGTATGGTAGGCAGTCAAATTCAGAGGTTGGAGTGGTTGCCACCTAAAAATTGTAAGTCACCATTAAAATATGCATGGTAACTAACACTGCATGTCATAGATATAATGACCTTCATTTATTACCAAAGACAAAAAAAAAAACACCTGAAAATTAAAAAAAACGAATTGGCTGATTTTCATGATATTTTTGTCAGCAGAAAGAGGAACACATTTCATTTATTCAAATATCCTTATTTTCAAAACATTTACTTTAAACAATATCCAAGTCTGATTCTCCTCGATTGTACGTCATTTTTTTTAAAGTCATGTGCGAAATATACAGAGTCTACTATATGTTTGGCAAAAAGACATATTGAATTAGAAAAAAGAAACCTGCGCCAAATGTTAAAGTTTTGTCCGTCTTCGAGATATACCGTACTTTTCTATATTAGGTGCCTCTAAACTTATGTTTTGCTTGATCTATAGAAACGCATTGAATCTCAAATCATTTGGAACGGTCACGCAGACTTTAATTCGTACATATATTGATTGGACGTTCGAGTTACCTTTGAATTCTACATAAAAGTATATTGCTTGTTGGCGTTTCAAAATATTTGTTGAGTCATTCAATCTGTTTAAATATTGGACTTCTATGGATAAGAGCTGAAATTGATTCCATCATAGGCATGTAATCCATATTTTCACTCTGCCAATTACAATGTTATTTAATGCTATATTAAAATTAAGGAATTAAAAAGAAGAAAAAAAAACAGCATTGTTATAATATAGGACTGAGTAGGATTCGAACCATGGTTTCTCGAGTACCAAAATATCATCTGAGACCATTGATCCAATTAAGAATTTGATGCAAGCATTGGTTAATCATTCATAGATAACTTTCAAAGTGATTTATTGCGCAATTATTGTACATGTTGAGTGACTTTTGCATCATCATAATCACGACGCAGTTCAACTTTAAATATGCTTTCTAACGATCTGATCACGCATACTATATGAGATAATAGGGATTTAAAATTCATCACGTATATCGGTTCCTTGCTTGGTCTAGTGGTATAGATTTAGAACATTGTCAAGAGTGGAACATGTACATCTACGTTCGAGTCCCATCCTGACTTTTAGCGTAAAATTTATTAGGTTTTATTTGTTTAAATGTATTTAGTGCCTATTTCTTTATTAATTTATTCATCTTTTTATTTATCAAATTATATATCCATTTAATTTTTTATGAGTGTTTTAGTGTTATTGATCAAGTTATTAGAAATTTAATCATTTTGAAAATTGTGCATGTATTTCAAATTGGATTAAAAAACGCTTAAGATGCGTCCATGGAGAGATCTTCAAATGTTTGCCAGTTATCAGAGGTTGTACAACTTGAATTAACAGCTAACATCCATTGGTAACGCGTGACAATGCCGTATCATCACTGCAATCACCTCTAGGACCGTCCCACCAAAAAATAAAATAACCTGCCCAATTAAACCCTATAGGTTGACAAATAAATAAATGAATTGAGTAACAAATGCAAGTTGCAGACTAATTCATTTACTAAAGAAATATAGATCACATATTACTCATACACTTGTTCACATTCATTCAATGAATGTGGAATAACCAGTTCGAAAACATTGATAACTACCACGACAATCAAATCGATTATTCATTACAAGCCGACCCTGACAGACGATTTCTAATAGATAAACAGAGAAAAACGTAAGTTTATTCATGTATCCTAAATAAACAGTAGTTTAATAAAAGATGGCGCTATCACGTTTGTCCAGAATTTATTTGTTCCCGTTAAGAGGCACCTATGCGTCAATATAGAAAAGCACGGTATACATACATGAACCCTTGAACCATAGAGAATCTACATCCAAACACGTACTTGATGAAACAAAGCAAACATTTTGAAAGGAAAGGGCAGCTGATAATATTGATGCATTTACATGCAAACTGCACATAACAAATTTATATTATAAAACACATGTATTTGCTGATGTCATAAGGAAACGATTTACGACTCTCGCACGATCCGGGTTATATCTAGAATCTTCATGTTTAACGGAACGCCCTATACTTATGATTGCTGTGTCATTTTTAAGCTGAGATCATGTTTTCAACGTTTTAAGATAAGTATATATTTTCTAAAAGGGTAAGACGTACTGAATCATACTATTTTCAAGGTCATTATACAGTGCATTAAATCTACAGGGTGTAACATAAGAAATATTTGAAAAATTAATTTTTTCAGATGCCATTTTCGTAACGAAGAACATGCTTCATATTTAATATAGCTACATACATCACCAGTACTATCCAGTATCTTCCAGATAAACCCTTTTCCTGTTTTTCATTAATCATCTAATCGACCCCAGATGACCCCTAAAAATACTTTTACCCGCGATTCGTCATGTCATATGTCAACCCCCTAAAGGGGTATTCTAGTTCCCAGATCTTATGAAAATTCATGAAAGTATGTGGGAATAGTAACGATTTTGAAACCACTATCTTTACCTTAGAGAGATTTGTTGACCCCAGATGACCCCAGGTTACCTTCAATTCCACATAGTTTTATGTCATATGTGTAACTTTACCTTGGTATCCTTGTGTCCAAATCTTTCGAAAATGTATACAAGTATGTGGGAAAAGCGCTCAATAGTATGAATAAGGGGATCCGCATCCTCTACCGCTTTGATTAATTAACCCATTAACCCTCGTCTACCCAGGCTATTTTTTGTAACACGTCTACCCAAGGGGGTGGGGGTTGTTGCACCCCCCTACATTTTAGGAACGGAACCCCCTATGAACTTGGTTTTGCTATTAATAGATAGGTATGGTCCTCCCCTATCCAATGATACCAAGATCACAAAAATCGGCAAAGGCGTTACGTAATTATGACATCATAAAGGTCGAAAATCGGAAAAATCGGGATTTTGGCAAAAATGGCCACCAAAATCAAATTTCTAAATGACCGATTTTCGTCGAGGTTTTTGCTAATAAAGAAGGGAAATTATAATTCTAACATGCCCTGCAAGTTTTAGCTTCATAGCATGCATATGTTTTTCAAAATGGCGACTTAAAATTTTCCGGGGCTTCATCAACCCCCCCCCCCCTACACCCCAACTTTGACGGCCTACCCTAACCCCACCTTAAATGGTACCCCCTAATTTTTTCATCAAAATGACCGCAAAGGATGCAAATGAGATTACCCAAATGCCTAGGGTCGGTTGCTTTTTAGTTTTTATGCAGCGGGGAAAAAACCTTGGGGGGGGGGGTGCATCCCCCCCCCCTGGGTAGACGAGGGTTAATTAACTCGAATTAAAAACAAAATTAGCTCAAGACATACAGTTTTCATTTTATCAAAATATATTTATTCCTCTCTCATATGACACCAAATTTACTAATATATGACATAAAAAAAGAAAATTACGCCATGATAAATAGAGTTTATTATTAGGTTACCCAATACCATAATACATGACCTCTTACTTATGTTACAAAGTTTATTACTTTTCCTCTATACCTACAAGAGATGTATAGTTTCTAAAACGAGGCACTTCGCGATAATAACAATACAATTACAGTCTTAAAATTAGCCGATTAATAACTTACCATTACGCCGATGTAATTATCAACTAAACGTAAAACAATTTTTGCGAAATAAATTCAAGCAAAGCTTCGCGTAAGTTTTGTTTTTCTTAAATTTATGCAAAGACAGTAGTTAAATAGAAATAATCAGCAGTCTATCATTGAATTGTTGTATTTACTTGTTTTCGTAGTTAACGGTAAAGGTTTTAATTTACTTTATAAAGAAACACTTCCCCATCAAGGTTAGAAAAGACACTTAAATCCAATTGTTTTGAACAGTTAACAGATGCAATAACAAGCCGCTGACGTTAATTGAATTCTGAAGAGATAAACGCAATTAATAGTTGTCTTGGTGTTTATACTCATCACATAACCAATTGGATCTCTTTTTTCATTTCAAATATAGTTGAATTACCATTACAAAGTGCTCTCAAAGGTAAATCGTTGTTGCTAATAATTTATCAATTTGCTCATAAATAAAATCTAAACTAAAATTTTAGTTAAGATTCCAGTCTGTCTCAGTCACTATGTCCTAATTTTTCGTATAACTAGAATAATAAGCAATAAGCTCAACGTCTTGAATATTTAGTCTTGTCCCAGATAGTACGGTGCCGTAGTTTTGTTCTTAATCTCGGAAGTCATTTAGAAATCCAGGTTGCTTTTCTTAAGTAATACAAGAAAGGGGTATTGCTTTTTAGGGTGTATTTATTTATCGTTTTTCTTTATTATTTTAGGTCAGGGATTATTTTTTATTATATCTCCTGTCCATCACTGTTTTCAGCTCTGAACCAGAGCTAGTAAAAATTATTTAAAATAGTAATACATCAATAATACCAACCTGAATCATGGAATTGTCCTGTTTCCTGACTTTTTAACGACATCATTTTGCATAGATTATAACTTCAATACACAGCTTGTCCCATATTAATGCAACGAGCAAATAAAAAATATTAAAAAAAAGTTGCTAAAAGATTAAATCATACACTCTAATTCGTAAGTGTAGAAATCTTAAACCTTTTAAAACTTTCGTTGCTTAAAATAGCCTCCCTTCTAACAGAAGTTTAAAAGCTTTAAACTTTGACAAAGCTTAAATGATTAAACAAAAGGGCCCGTATTCCAGAAAGGTGTTAAGCTAAATCAAGGTTTTATTTCTCGTCAACAGCACGACTCATTGAACTGTTCTGCTTGAAAGCTGCAATGATGCGTATCATTCCTGGACAGTTGATGCTCAGTTAAACAATGGTTTAGATAAACATCTTTCGGGAATATGGGCCTAGTTTT
>JXSR01S074588.1:111011-126053 GCA_000969725.1 Ophiothrix spiculata | reverse complement strand
CAAAGCAAACATTTTGAAAGGAAAGGGCAGCTGATAATATTTATGCATTTACATGCAAACTTCACATAACAAATATATATTATAAATGTATTTGCTCATGTCATAAGCAAACGGTTTACCACGTCTCTCGCACGATGGCTATATCTAGAATTTTCAACAGTGCTTTGGTGAAATTCTAACTAATCATGTTCAATGAAACGCCCTATACTTATGATTGCTGTGTCATTCTAAAGCCGAGATCAAATTTTCAACGTTTGAAGTTGGGTTATCTCACACATAATGGGCAAAACCAGGAGTTTTCACTTTGCGTTACGTGCACTTTAAAACTATTAACACTGGGATATGACAAGTATATACTTAAAGGGTAAAAAGTACTGAATCATCCTATTATAATGTCAAGGTCATTATACAGTGTAGAAAATCTACGGGGTATAACATAAGAAATATTTGAAAAATGAATACAAAAATTAACCAATCACTTACCAGTACGCCGATGTAATTATCAACTTAAACGTAAAACAATTAAAAATAAATTCAAGCAAAGCTTTGCGTAAGTTTTATTTTTCTTAAATTCATGCAAAGACAGTAGTTGAGTTGTTTACGTACCTTTTTCCAAAATAGAAATATTCAGCAGTCTATCATTAAATTGTTGTCTTAACTTGTCTTCGTAGTTAACGGTTAAGGTTTTAATTTACTTTGAAAAGAAACACTTCCCCATCAAGGTTAGAAAAGACACTTAAATCCAATTGTTTTGAACAGTTTACAGATGCAATAATAAGACGCTCAGGTTAATTGAATTCTGAAGAGATAAACGCAATTAAAAGTTGTCTTGATGTTTATACTCAGCACACACCAATTGTATCTCTTTTCTCATTTCAAATATAGTTGAATTACCATTACAAAGTGTTCTCAAAGGTAAATCGATGTTGCTTATGTCTGTAGACTACATACATTTTAGTCAGTTCAAATGTTCTGTCCGTGCATAACAATGCATTTTGTAATCCGTAGTAAAATATTTTGGTAACCCATTACTTATTTAATTCACTGGTGTCAATAAGTATAGATAATCCCCACTTGAGAAATTGCAATCCTTGACAGTCCTTTTGTGTTTACACGATAAAAAGCACAACTAAAAATCTCTAGGCGTTATGCTTTTCGTCGAAGACAATAGCCTATCCTATACTTTGATTGACAGGCCTCTTTTGTGCGGTAAAATTAATTCAATACTTCTTTTGTCATTTAAATCCTTCGTCCTTTAATGAGATAACTTACGACAAACTTGAACAGGCTAAATGTCACATTATGAAATTAACTTCGAGGCAAACAACGCCGGGAGCAGACTGACGATCATAGTTTTGTCCTTCTAGATTCTGTGCCTTAACTGACTTTTTCAAATTTAAAATGTTAATATATAAGTTATTAATCAGTTCAAAATTAGTCTTATGGGAAAAAATAGCAACATTTGTTTTCTAAAATCTCCATCACTATACTATACAAAGCTTCAGGTCTTGACCGCACGGAGAAAAAAGACTAGAATGTTTAATTCTTTGAAAAAAAATCCAGTTTGTAACAGATGTCAAATGAGGATAATTCAGAACATGTGTTGCTAGCAGATATATGACAAACGATCAATTTGAGAAGGAAACCCAAGGTAGCTACTAATATTCAAAATCAAGATTTAGCATACTGTTTGTATGATCAGTCAGGCAGCAGAGCCTATGCAAATGAGCTTTTAATGAGCAATTTAATACATGAACCCTTGAACCATAGAGAATCTCCATCCAAACACGTACTTGATGAACCAAAGCAAACATTTTGAAAGGAAAGGGCAGCTGATAATATTTATGCATTTACATGCAAACTTCACATAACAAATATATATTATAAATGTATTTGCTCATGTCATAAGCAAACGGTTTACCACGTCTCTCGCACGATGGCTATATCTAGAATTTTCAACAGTGCTTTGGTGAAATTCTAACTAATCATGTTCAATGAAACGCCCTATACTTATGATTGCTGTGTCATTCTAAAGCCGAGATCAAATTTTCAACGTTTGAAGTTGGGTTATCTCACACATAATGGGCAAAACCAGGAGTTTTCACTTTGCGTTACGTGCACTTTAAAACTATTAACACTGGGATATGACAAGTATATACTTAAAGGGTAAAAAGTACTGAATCATCCTATTATAATGTCAAGGTCATTATACAGTGTAGAAAATCTACGGGGTATAACATAAGAAATATTTGAAAAATGAATACAAAAATTAACCAATCACTTACCAGTACGCCGATGTAATTATCAACTTAAACGTAAAACAATTAAAAATAAATTCAAGCAAAGCTTTGCGTAAGTTTTATTTTTCTTAAATTCATGCAAAGACAGTAGTTGAGTTGTTTACGTACCTTTTTCCAAAATAGAAATATTCAGCAGTCTATCATTAAATTGTTGTCTTAACTTGTCTTCGTAGTTAACGGTTAAGGTTTTAATTTACTTTGAAAAGAAACACTTCCCCATCAAGGTTAGAAAAGACACTTAAATCCAATTGTTTTGAACAGTTTACAGATGCAATAATAAGACGCTCAGGTTAATTGAATTCTGAAGAGATAAACGCAATTAAAAGTTGTCTTGATGTTTATACTCAGCACACACCAATTGTATCTCTTTTCTCATTTCAAATATAGTTGAATTACCATTACAAAGTGTTCTCAAAGGTAAATCGATGTTGCTTATGTCTGTAGACTACATACATTTTAGTCAGTTCAAATGTTCTGTCCGTGCATAACAATGCATTTTGTAATCCGTAGTAAAATATTTTGGTAACCCATTACTTATTTAATTCACTGGTGTCAATAAGTATAGATAATCCCCACTTGAGAAATTGCAATCCTTGACAGTCCTTTTGTGTTTACACGATAAAAAGCACAACTAAAAATCTCTAGGCGTTATGCTTTTCGTCGAAGACAATAGCCTATCCTATACTTTGATTGACAGGCCTCTTTTGTGCGGTAAAATTAATTCAATACTTCTTTTGTCATTTAAATCCTTCGTCCTTTAATGAGATAACTTACGACAAACTTGAACAGGCTAAATGTCACATTATGAAATTAACTTCGAGGCAAACAACGCCGGGAGCAGACTGACGATCATAGTTTTGTCCTTCTAGATTCTGTGCCTTAACTGACTTTTTCAAATTTAAAATGTTAATATATAAGTTATTAATCAGTTCAAAATTAGTCTTATGGGAAAAAATAGCAACATTTGTTTTCTAAAATCTCCATCACTATACTATACAAAGCTTCAGGTCTTGACCGCACGGAGAAAAAAGACTAGAATGTTTAATTCTTTGAAAAAAAATCCAGTTTGTAACAGATGTCAAATGAGGATAATTCAGAACATGTGTTGCTAGCAGATATATGACAAACGATCAATTTGAGAAGGAAACCCAAGGTAGCTACTAATATTCAAAATCAAGATTTAGCATACTGTTTGTATGATCAGTCAGGCAGCAGAGCCTATGCAAATGAGCTTTTAATGAGCAATTTAATTTTCATTTCCCGGGTATATACCGGGAGAATACCAGGACAACTCGGTTGCTAGATTTTTTTTTTCTCGATGTGACCTGTCAGATAGTTCGGACTTCGAACCCCTATAATCACAAGGGGGTTAGTGCAAATAGAAAATAAAGATATGGATGAAAATATTTAGAGTTTTTTCAATAAGATAAGCTTATTTTTGACAGTGGAGAATAACAATTTTTCATTTCATTGCATTTTTTTTAAATGTCAATTTCAAGCTTTTAAAACTTGAGGTCAAATCTGGTTACGTGTAGCGTGTTTTACAAAATTGTATGTGAAATGCTTTTACAAACTGCAAGATGAGATATCAAACATCATATATATGAAATTTGAAAAATATATCATGCCTGTAAGACATATAAAACAGAAAATAAATCGAGGGAAAATTCATTACAACTAAACGTTCGAAAGGGACACGATGTCGGTCATCTCATTATCCCGATATACACAACGAACATCGTAAACGACAAGTCAAACCTTTCGAAGGTCTTGGGCTATATCAGGCCAATCTGACGTCATTTTCTTAGCACGTGTCTACGTGTGACTGTGACCTGCGGCTCTGACTGTGCATATCATACGGGTTATTGGGAAATAATTTTATCATGTTTATCTATAGAAATTCTTGTGTAAAAATAGTTTATTGAAGGAATATCAATCTAATATGATGGGAAAAATACTAATTTGTTTTCAAATGAAAAAAAAAGAAGGCTCCGTCAAGATTCGAACCTGGTACCTCTAGAATCAAAAGCCAAAGCCAAACCACTAGGCTATCGAGTTCTCACTATCATTCAACGGGTGTTTTACCTATATGTACCTAACAATTAGACAATGCCGCCTAATTGATCACTTCCGGGGTTATATAATATTTTGCGTAGAAATTTGATGCTTTATTTGACCTCATTGGACCAGGCGTTACATTTGCCTACGTGATACGTGTTTTCAGCAGATTTATCTCAAATGTTTTAGGAAATCTGCTAAAGAAGTGTTGTCTCTCTCATTTGACCAAGTGGCTAAAATATATTAAGTCCAGAACCGTAGATTTTAGGTAAAACGCAAAGACCTAATTTGACCTCACTCGAGGAGATTAAACGCTCGCAAAATCACACGAAAAGACACTTATATTTCCCATTTTTTCATTTTTTTTAAATTTCAAAATGTTTTCATAACTTTCATGCTTCTAATTGCAAGCTTGAGATTCTATGCTATTTTGGCGAGTTTACAGGCTTTTTAAACTAAGGTATCCGATCTCATGAATATTCATACGCATGTAAAAACCGGCATTTCCTGTCAGTTTTCATGCATAAATAAAAATAAAATAAGCGATATTTCAGCGACCTGACTTCTGGCTTTGATATATTATCTGAGACATCAAAGAACAGGGGTAAGCTTTATTGAGAGATTTCCACTATCAGTCTTTCATAATTTGATTTTAATAATGTATCAATTTGCTCATATATAAAATCTAAATTAAAAGAAAAACATGTTTAAAACATATGATTCCGGTCTGTCTCAGCCAGTATGTCCTAATTTTCGTATAACTAGAATAATAAGCAGTAACCTCATCGTCTTGAATATTCAGTCTTGTCCCAGATAGAACGGTGCCATAGTTCTTAATCTCGAAAGTCATTAAAAATCCAGGTTGCTTTTCTCTAGTATTACAAGAAAGGGTTATTACTTTTTAGGGTATATTAATTTATCTTTTTTCTTTATTTTAGGTCAGGGATTATTGGTTATTATAACTCCTGTCCATCACTGTTTTCAGCTCTGAACCAGAGCTAGTTAAAATCATGTAAAATATGACAAGTAATACATCACTAATACCAAACTGAATCATGGAATTGTCATGTTTCTGGATTGTTTGACGACATCAATTTGCATAGATTATAACCTCAATTTACAATGTCAAAATCATATAAAATCTAATAAGATAAGATTGCTTTTCTTCCTGTTCGTAAGATTAACGTTTTAGTAAATGCAAGATCCTGTAAATTTGACATAGAAATAATACCTATCTTTGAAAGTAATATTCAGCTACATGTTATCCATTTTTGTCAGTATCTCTAGGGTGCTTACAATGAAGATGTTATAATATTTCACTCAAATAAATTCGATTAAGATGGCTAAATGTAATTACACGCTCGATTAAAATGTTCAATGTTACATAGAAAGAAAAACGGATCTACTAGTCTGATATGTTTTGTTTTCTTTTAATACTATACGACTTTTAGATAATTCAATAAAAAACCCGCTTTATGTCGAAAAGCTTTTGATAAGATATTATTACTCAAACCTTTGACGAGAACACAAAAAAGCAACATCTTTCAATTGAACGATATTGGAAATAGCATATAAGAAATCACGAATTCATGAAAATGTATTTGAATTTCGTTAGCTGCATATATTTATGTATTTCAATGGCTTTCGGCGTAATATTGCCCGAGATACAATCAAGTATTTTAAATATTCCAATAGTCAACAATAAAGAAAATGTTTTACATGTCATAAGGATTATATTATTAATTATAAACGTTTTGCGTAAGTCATCCATTTTTATTTCATTGTCAGACGTCGTATCCGATATTATTAGTTATTATCAAACATGTTAAAGCATTAAATTAATATTTTGTCCCGGTTTTTAACATATTTAGCCAACAATCTATTTTGTCATCACATCCTTGATATATATCGAAGTGTTTATGGTGTTTTCAGTTCACTTTACGGAGACGAAATTAGACCGACGCTATATTCAATATTGCCTGCTTATACGGAAATCGTTAAGAAAAGCTTTTAATATGATACTATCACTCAAATTTTGACGAAAAGGCATCATCATTCGACTCACCGATATTAAGTATATAAAGTCACGAATGTAAGGACATGTGTTTGAATTTCATTACCTGCATAGATTTTTGTATTTTTAATGGTTCTTGGAATTATGAAAGATAACTTTGCTTGATATTTCCCTAGATAAAATAGAGTGTTATATCGTAATATATCTCAGTTCACTTTTCACGAACTGAGATACGGTGTTCCTCAAGGCTCGGTCTTTGGACCACAAATCTTCACCATGTACACTTCTCCCATTGAGAGCATTGTTAAATCTCATCAAATTGATGGTATGTTTAACGCCGATGACAGCCAGCTGTATGTCACATTCGATGCAGCAAATAGGATTGATAATCTTGCTAGAATTGAGAATTGTGTCGGAGACATTAAGCAATGGTCTTGTGAAAACAAACTCTCTCTAAATGATGACAAAACCGAAGTTATTCATGTCTGCTCTCGCTATACTGAGTCTAATGCCATCACAGATATTAACATCGGTTCTTGTAAAGTTTCCACTGTACAGAACGCAAAAGATCTGGGTGCCATTATAGACAAACACCTAACTATGTCTTCTCATGTGAACCAAATCTGCAAGAAAGCATCTTTTGCCATCAGAAAGATTGGGCGTATCAGGAAGTACCTGGACAACAATAGCGCTGAAAGACTGGTACATGCATTCGTCTCGTCGCAGTTGGATTGTAGTAACAGCTTGCTTTTCGGTCTCCCAGAGTATCAACTGGCAAAGCTGCAGCGTCTGCAGAATTCGGCGGCTCGTTTAGTGACTCTTACCAAATGTCGCGAGCATATATCTCCAGTCCTCGACCAACTGCACTGGTTGCCAGTTAAGAAGAGAATTGTGTACAAACTCTTGTTATTCACCTATAAGGCGCTTAATGGCATTGGCCCTTTGTACATTCGGGAACTTTTTGACATAAAGGACCAAGTGCGTAGTCTAAGATCCAATGCTGCATGCCAACTTCGTCGGCGAACTGTAAACACTGTCACATACGGCCAACGCTCATTCACTTATGCCGCACCTGAACTTTGGAATAAACTTCCTCCACATATCCGGAACTCTACGTCTGTCAACCTTTTCAAGAAGGAACTCAAAACTCATCTTTTTGTTACTTGAACTTTTGTTTTTATAATCTTGTAGTGTATCATGCATTGTATTTTGTATTTATTATGTTATTTTGTTCTTGTTGTACAGCGCGCTGTGACTTTCTGTGTAGTGCGCTTTACAAAAGTGGGTTATTATTATTATTATTATTAATAGTAAGATCAATATTCCAAAAGGTCATTCAAATAATCTATTTAACTTTATGCATATCGATAAGATAATAGCTATCTAGCTTAAATCAATTTTCCATTGTAAGGCATCGGATCAGATCATCAGATCTCATTCGGTATCGTTGAACATGTAAAACATGATAAATTACTTATTTGGTCCTAATTCCAACCTCCGCGAATAAAGTATTTTATCATCACATCCTTGCTATATATCGAAGTGTCAGTGGTGTTTTAGTTCACTTTATTGAAACGAAATTAGAATGATGCTATTCAGCATTGTTCAGTATTGCCTATACCATGTATACGGAGATGACTATCAGTTAGAAAAGCTTTTAATAAGATAGTATTACTCAAAACGAGAAAACACAAACACAAAAAGGGCAATATCTTTCGACTCAACGATATTGGAAATAGTTAGGAAATCACAAACGCATTGAAATACCGTATCCACTCGTCCAATTCAACTACTCATTTTCTGAATTTAGATCATGTTATAGTTGAGCGCTTTCAAACTAGCGTGCCAAAAATTGTTCAAATAATTTAAATGAAGTGTCGGTCATTGAGTATGACTATTTGTCAAACTTTTGGAAATGGGGATTTTGTTAATGTAAGGAAATTGTCAGATAGAAAATAGTTGAATTAGACAAGTGAATGGGGTATATTTGAATTTTGTTATCTGCATTTGTATTGTAATGGTTATGAAAGATAACTTTGCTGAACCTAATATATTGCCAGAGATAAAACCGAGTGTTTTATCGTAATAGCGAGTTCATTCCCAAAAATTATTTTTATGCATATCGATGAGGATAATAATTTTGCTTAATTCGTCCATGTTTTTCATTGTCAGATTTTGTTTTGATCTTCTTCGATTGACACATATATGATAGAAAACAATCTTCTTTGTCATCACATCATTGATGTATATCGAAGTGTTCATTGTGTTTTCAGTTCACTTTACGGAGACGAAATTAGAACGACACTATATTCAATATTGCCTGCTGAGATAAATATCGTTTAGAAAAGCTTTTAATCAGATAGTATTACTCAAACCTCAAACTAGGACACACAAAGGGCAAAATATCTCGACAAAAGGATATCAATTATAAGAAATCACAAACGCATGGACCTGTGTTGGAATTTCATTACCGGCATTGTTTTGTTTATTTTAATGGCTTTTGGAATTTTGAAAGATAAAGTTGCTTGATCTATATTTGTCCGAGACAAAACAGAGTATAGCAAATTTAGTATGCACTCCAATCATTCAAACATGAATATTAAGAAGAACAAATGCACAAACGTGCAGAACTTTGTCGATAGAGTCAAAGAATGTTGATATCTGCAATCGGCCATTTTGAACGTATTCTGAAATACTAGGTAGCTTAATCTTGATAAGAAGGAGGTAATTTAATATGCCCCTGTGAGTGTAACTTTGAATGTTTGTTAAGAAGTAATGCTGTTGTGCACCATTTCAACATAACCATGCTGCTAGAGTCACGCTGACAAATGAAAACCATTTTAATGAGCATTGTTTAGTTATTAAGACAAAAGAACAATCAAACATCTTTGAATTAACATTGTAAAAGCTGTTTTGCTGAATAGGTCATGATCCCTCCCCTACATGTGACTCGCACATTTATTTTTTCTTCTCAGTATGAAAGTGAATTTTTACGTTTAACGTAATTTACGTTGAAATTGATTTTCAAAAATGGTAATTGCATCATGTTTGGTACAACAATAATTTTACAAGTCTCCTCTATCAATACATATGTTTATAGTTGTCATGCGAATCCTGGTTTTAAAGTTATATACATTTAAAAATGTGCAGTTAGTTTTTGGACACACTGTATACAAAAAAGGTTTGGTAAGACGAGGGTTAAAGAACTCCTTGACTGTGTTCTGTTCGAGCACAGTGTGCACAATTGTCCAAAGTGGTCAACTAATGTACATGATATTTCATTTAAGCAATCTTTTCCGTAAAGTCAGATAAAGACCGTACCTAAATCAAAAGTAAGGAAGCATCGTTGTGAACTTGAAATATAATCTATTTGATATTACTATATGAAAAATAAACTGCTATCTATTACTGTAATGTTGAAAATGATACTGTGTATTTAATTCAATGAAAATCGAAAACAACTGATTCAAATTATAAAAATAATAAAAAAGCTTGCTTAGTTTCCTTCAAGCGATATTTGTCTGTATGTGTTTTGTAAAAAGAACTTCATTCCTTTATATTACTAATATCTCAAATACAGCTACCTTTTTTTTTTCCTTTCCTGTTTTCCTTTTATAACAGTAAATCTTAATTCTGCTTATACCTAGCCGTCAAATCTGTGTCTTTTCTAAATTTGACGGCTAAGTATGTCATCTATGGTCAAGAGGAGAAGCAAGTGACATGACAATTGTTTTGGAGTCACTCCAGGGAACAGTTCGCAGATGTAATAATTAAACACTCAGGTAAATTTTATTTTCAATAGATAGACGCAATTAAATCTGCATTAATGTTTTTAGCATATCGACGCTCTTTTTTCTTGGACTACGCGCGTATTACCAAAAAAAAAATCACAGGCCTAATTTTGTTTGAAACATGTCACTTGCTTCTCCTTTTGACCATAGATGACATCTTCCCTGTTGGTTTTGAGCTGAATTTGCCGAAAATTGTTCGCACATTAATAAAACGTCACATCATTTTCCGTGGACCATGTCGCTTGCTCTCCCCCCTCCCCCCCCCCCCGACCGAAGAAGGCAGGTACGCCAACGTACGGCTAAGGTACGTAGTCCCATTGTCGTTTTCTTTTATTTATTGTTGTTCGTCATGTGTTCATCAGAAGTACATTTAATACGTTATCAATACGACTGTGCCCGTTGTGTATGCGTTTAATTCGTTATTCATACGACGGTGTTCGTTTGGCACACATTATGTGAAATTTCTGTACGTTATTTGTACGTTTGTGTCTAATACGGTAAGGGCTCTGTCACAATTCACGAAACATACAAATAACGTACAATGGTTTGGTAGTCGATATACATGTATTTCAATGACTAAAACAGAGTACGTAGTCCCATCCATTTTATTATTATTATTTATTATTACGTTATTTGTTCGTTATTCTTAAGTTTCGTGATGCATGACAGAGCCCTAATGTGTGACTGAGTGTGACTAGATATTTTTATACACAATGACACGAGTTGTATCATTTTATCACCATTTTCTTTTAAATCACATTAATGTAACGTTTTTACATCAGACACAAGTGCGGGTAGACAACCGCCCTTTTTTTAATATAACGAGTTACAAAATATGCTGAAAACAAAATGCTAGCGGTTTATCTCAAATAGCCAGTATGCCCTAATTTCATGTATAACTAGACTGATAAGCAATTACTTTGTCGTCTTGAATATACAGTCTTCAACCACATAACACATTTTCATTACGACACTGTTTTGATATCAATCTCGTGAGTTAATAAGAATTCAAGATTGCTACTTATGCGCTGTTTTACATTTACTTACAAGAAAAGCCGACATTGCCATTATAATGCGATACAATCAGTCTACATAGGAAAGAGTTATTACTGTTTGAATGTCCATTTCGTTTGTAGGCCAATAATAAAGATATTCAGTCATATGTATCTGATGAGCAATTATAAAAAAATGAGCTTGTATTTTTTTTTCAGATTTTCAATAAATCATTATATAAAAATCACAAGTTTGACTCGCCTTAATTTTAGGCATGAATACAGTAATGATCGAGATTATTTGACCAGGTTCAGGCTATATACCTTTCCCTGTGGCATCAAAACATGTTTCATTAGAAATAAGTTTTGGGTTATGTAAAGTTTTGGTGTTATTTGATGTAATAAACGTAAGTGCTTGAACAATGGTAAAACTGCATCCTTTCGTCAAGAAAGAACGTACATGGTGAATTTCTAACATTGTCATTTTCAAGTCGCATCTGAAAACTCATCTCTTTAAACTGCCTGACGTATAATATTGTTGTTTACAGTGCATGCATGCTTTCATGTTTTTGCAGTGCTCTGAGCTTTTTACTCAGTGTTTTTATCATGTTTTTAATATATTGTGCGTAGTTGTAGTCTTAAGATTGTGAATAGTTTTTTGATAGTGTACTTTTTATGCTGTAGTTTTTAGTTACTTGTGAAGCGCTTTGTGGTGTTTGTAAAGCGCTATATAAGCACCGCCTTATTATTATTATTATTATTATTATTAAACAAAGCAAATATTTAGTAGGAGGAGGCAGCTGATAACATTTACACATTAACATGAAGATATCACATAACGAATATGAAGATATCACATAACGAACATGAATTTGCACAAATCACAAAAGTAAAATGGTTCACCATGTCTCTCGTACAACTGCTGAATTTAGAATCTTGATCAATATTTTGGTATCTTTTTAGATTTATTGTTTTGGTTTTGAATTACACCCTATGTCCTGATCTGTAGCGTCCCTGTTATCATGGCAACCGATCAAATCCGGAATAAATGTATTTTTTGTTCATTGCTCCCATGCATCAACTTTCCAAATGGCTCACCCCGAAAAGTGGGACCTTGCGACAGAAAATTTTCCATAACAGAAATAGGTGGTTCTATACAGGGTGTCCCAACAAAAATGCATCACTTTTGTTTTTGGTCATATCTCAGAAACCGATAAATAAAAATGAAAACTTTTTTCATAAAAACAATTAGTATAGTTAAGTTTTTTATCTGAAAAATTTGGAGCAAAATCCGTCGAACCGTCGAACTCATGTTTATCATATTAATAAAACACATCTTTGGTTACTATTGATCAATTTATTTTAAACTTGAAAAGGAGACACAAAAAGATAACAAGATATGGCATAGACGCTAAAACATGATTTTGATAACTTTTTCAGCACTTAAAGTGCCAATGTTATTCAATCAATCAATGAATCAATGATACACAGTACTTTCATGAAATGCATACCCCATGAATGAGTCTGTGTAGGTTTTGTTGTTTTGCAGCGTTAAATAAAAAGAAAAAGCGAGCTCACTGTTTCTCAAGAATGGCAGAGATGTCCTTAATTGGAATTTGTTTGTATTTTCCCAGTTTTAAGCTTTTTTCATAGAAAAGAACATCTTTATGACTGTCTCTTCCTCTGCATGTGTTAAAACTATTACATTATCAACATATTAGAATCAAAATAACAAAGCAGTTATTCACTTCCTCGTGAAAAGTGGAATGTCTGTTAGTCCATGATAGCTGAATAATTTTGGTACAGTTTTAAGTAAATTTCAAGCACCTCAATCAAGGCACCTTTGTGTTAATTATCACCATGTTCCTGGTCCAATGCGACGTTTTAAATTCTAGACGATGAAGGGAGTCGAGTGTGATCAGACAGGCTTATTCAAATTCTAAATTTTCGGTTGCTGTTGTTAATGTTGTTGTTGTTGTTGTTGTTTTGTAGTAACTTTTCTGAAAAGGTGTTTATCCATAAATGAAAGTGTTTCATTTAGCGTTAGTCTACTACTGTGATGTCATGGTCATTTCAGATCGATAATAGTTGCAAATATGAGTTACTGTGGTAAACCCCATTGGAAATGAGTAAAATTGAGTCTTCTTACAAAATTCTAACTTTCTCAAGAACGGTTAGACGGATTTTGCCCAAATCTTCACCGATCGAAGACTCAACTATACTTATGATTTTAATTTTTGTCCATTGGTTTCTGAGATATGATCAAAAACAAAAGTGATTCATTTTTATTAGGACACCATGTATAGGCAGCCTAATGCCTGTACGTTTTGTAGTTCCCTAAAAGCAACATCTTGCGATGCGATTCGAGAGGTATTTAAAAGTTGCTCAGTTGAACCACAATTTCATTCAGAGTCTTAGATATAACAGATTTCGATAATTAATTTAAGACAAGAAAAAAATCAAGTGGGATTACTTTTGCCAAGATGTTTTTCACTCCAAGGCGCTTGCGGTTAGTTCGACTCGGGAAAGTGAAAAATATATCTTTTTCAAATAATTTTTGGGTATAATATCCTTGTAAAATACGAATGGTGAATTAATTAATTATACACAAGTTGTCTTGTTTTTGAAAACTCATTTTGCATTAATTAATAGAACAATCCAACCAAGAATTTCAAATCATGTAAAATTAACTTAATAACGATTGTTTTTCTTCGTCATATTTATTAAAGACTGACGTTTAATTATATGCAATATTCTGCAAAGTTAGCACAAAGATAACAATTGCTTATAGTAATACTCAAGTATTTTGCAATCCATTTTTGTGAATATCTCTAGGGTACTAAAGATGAAGATACAATATACTTTACGCAGGTAAATTCGATTAAGAAGGCTAAATGTAATTACACGCTCGATTAAAATGTTGTATAGAGCTGAAAGCATATTTTTGAGGCTGTTATGCTTTACTTTGTTATAATACTATAAGACTTTTAGACAATTCAATAGACCTTATTTCTACTTTATGTAGGCCTATAAAAGAAATCCTAAACCAATATGTTCAAAGTATGAATGAACAGATGGAATAATAACATCAAAAATAAAATGTGTCTCGTCATATCTAAAGGTATCTTAAAATCGGCATAGTTAATTACAAGATACGGGCCATTGAAGCTGAGCATAGTCAAAAATCACGTCCAAGGTCGAATTTCATCATAACATTACTTGTATTACGTGTATTCTATCATATTAATCAGGTTCCAACATCCAAAACATAAGAAGAAAAATGTGCTAAAAACGAAGATAAAAATCCTCTCTCCATTAAAGTTTTGTTTAGTACAGAATCTTTAAACTCGATTTTCTCAGAACATGATAGTTTTCCGAATCAGCCTAATGCCTTTTACCAATTTGGATGTAACTTTGCAGCCGAACATTCAATAACCAAAAGTAAGGTGTTATTTTAAAGCTTAGAATGTCAGCTTCTAGATGAGACTTTAAAAAATTAATTTTAATTTTGGGATCCTTAAGGTAGAAGGGGAGGGATTGACATTTCTTTAAAATAAATATGACAGAAAACTTAAGTCTTATTTCTTTATGACAGAAAAGAAGAAAATGAACCTTTTACAACCCAATCCCTCCCCTCTTACCTTAAGGTACCTTTCGATATGACGGAGCACATATAACGTTGTTGGTAATTTTAACTATAAGTAATACTTCCAATAATCGAAATACAAACAGTCAAATTAATACGAATTTGGAATGTTCTCAAGAGACCCCTACATCCTGAAAGATTTATAACATTTATCATCGGGGATTAATCTTAGTAATGTTGATTTGTGCATGTTGTAATATGATCGCTGGTTACCCTCGTCTAACCAGGGGTTGGGGGTGGG
>JXSR01S074588.1:93352-110726 GCA_000969725.1 Ophiothrix spiculata | reverse complement strand
CCCGATGAAATTCCATTATTGAGAAAAAAATTGAGTTTGGTGGCCATTTTTGCCAAAATTCAAATTTTTCCGATTTTCGACCTTTATGACGTCATAATTACGTAACGCCTTGGCCGATTTTGTGTTCTTGGTATCGTTGGATAGGAGAGGACCATACCTATCTATTGTTTTGCAAAACCAAGTTCATAGGGGGTTCCGTTCCAAAAATTTAGGTTAGACGTGTTTCAAAAAAAGGCTTGGATAGACGAGGGTTAAGATTAAGCAAGTCAATAGAGAATGGCAGTTGCATTTGTGTTAACAGCAAACATATATTGCCCGTATTCCAGAAAGGTGTAAGAATTTCTCAGCTATCAAAATCTTCCATACCATTTGTCTGGTTTTAGGTATGATCAATATTCAAGATGGCCGGCGAAATGTCTGACAAAATTACATTTTTCATCAAAATGACACGAACAATTTTAGAGGATGTTATATCTAAATTTATAAACACCAAACTTCAACATCTGAGCATATTTAATTTAACAATTACCATATATGGGCAAGTTGCCCTTTTATGCTCAAATATGTTCATATTTGGGCGTATAAGATTTTAACCCACTTAGCGAGATTTATTACAACAAAATCTTCTGCCAGGATAATGAACAAGTAAGAGGTCTGTAATAATTCGCCGAAAACCTATTTTTGAAAAAATGAACTCTTAGCCGTTTTGCAATTGAGCACTTAATTTAAAAAACTCATAGCGAGTCAACATTAGCATGAATCGACACATTTTAAACATAAAAAACGATCCTATGCATGACAACGATATATCATTCCGATTTTATTAAGCATCGGACTTAAACTTTAATAATGCTCTTACAGTGACTGATTCCAATTCAACTTAGGTCTTTCATATTATAGTCAACAAAATCTGCTGTGTTATCAAGTTCCCGAAGTACGTCGAAATGTTGAGGGTGTTTCAGCACGTTTTAGGGAAACGAAAATAGAACGCTGCTATATCCAATGTTGCCAGTTAAGATCAATGTTGCTTTACTGTAAGCTTTCAATAAGATAGTATTCCTCAAACCCCTGCTTAGGATGCACGAAAGTGGACATAACAATTCTCCTAAACGATCTTAAGGAAGTTACAAATGTATGGATGTGTGTGTTGAATTTCAGATGTACCTGATGTGTCTTTGTGTTATATATAAATATACATATCATATTTTATTGAAAGATCTGGTTTTATGAAGGCTAATGGTTTAAATGTTTTCCTCTATCTGACACTATCATTGAAAAATATATATCATTATTGTTATAATGTGTTGTTGAAGCTATAACAATTCATTCTGGCATTTTGAAAGACCCATGTAATTTGGACCTAACGGTAATGGTAAGTAAAAGTATAAAATAGATCGCTGCTGTACTGTATTTCCTATTTCGAAAGGCCACATAAAGCAAGCACGATACCCGATACGCAATTACGTTGCAATCATATTCATAACACTAATCTCGAAACACATTTTAACAGCATTATGTCTGTAAAGATATTGGCGGCACGTTCTCTTACAATCCAATGCCATTTGCTATTTAAAAACTATGGCATATACATATATTATAACACAGTCTATAACAGTGTATAACCGTTTGTTAATCTCAAAACCGGTATTATCTAAATAGCTATATCTACCAGTGTGGCCCGTGTGTGATACGGAAATCTCTTCTTTGTTAGTACCATGAAAGAAGACGCTCGCTGCATGAAATACATTTATGGAATGTGTCTGAAAATCTACCTTTAGACGGTATCCAATTACGTAATAGTGGAAAAATATGTCGTAATGGCGTCCATCATTCAGTGTATGTTTTGCTATTGTCTGCAGTTTTGGACACTTAATTAGTATTTAAATAGAATATACAGATATATAAATCATAATTTTGTTGTCTGTACTCTTTTTTTCCAATTATGCTATTTCATGAATAATATTTGCAGATTAAAACTAATTGGAATTTGCTCTATAGGGAAAGGTTAAAGTCCTTTTTATTTAGAAGGCGTGCTGTCGTCATTCCCAACCATGCTTTAATACTGACAGTGGCATGAACGGCGTCTGAACTTATATAATAACTTTGCAGTCATGGACATTTTATTTTGACAGGGTGTGTCTTATGTAAAAGATGACAATTATTTGAACGTCATGAAGGGCTTCCGGAGTGGAAAACCATGATTTTCGGCAAAATGACCACCAAATTAAGATTTTGCTATAAACTTTTTAAATATCAAATTTTCACATTTTTATTTTTTTGCTAATAAGTAAGGGAAATGATAATGCTAAAATGTTCAAGCTCCATAGCATGCAGATATTTTTCTAAATGGCGGCATCACCAACCCCATTCTACACCCAACTTTGGTGGCCTACCCTAACCTCCCTTATGTACCGCTTTTATGTAACGAGGAAAATGTCGAGCAGGGTTGCAACAACCCCCGCAGGGTAGACGAGGGTTAATCAGTCATCTATTCTTTCTTGTGAAGTTAGATAAAGACGTTACCCATATACAATAGTTTGGTGGATATTTGTGCATCTTGAAAAAAAAAATGAAATGCATTGAAAGTAATTAAAATGATATACCAACAATTGTTAACCAATTTATTCCCCCCCAAAAAATCCGAAAAGATAACAACATCTGGGTATTTGGAATGTTTTAATATGTTTTGTAGTTTTGTAAAATGAACTACATTCCTATATACTATTTTCTCAAAAACAACCACTTTTTTCCTTTTTCGTTTCCTTTCGTAACAGTAAAACTTCTTAATTCTGTTTAATAAAGAAACACTTAGCCGTCAAGGTTAGGGAAGACACTTGAAATCTAATTGTTTTGAAGTCACCCTAGGGAACAGTTCGCAGATGTAATAATAAAACGCTCAGGTAAATTGAATTTTAAAGCGATAAACGCAATTAAAGTTGATCGGTGTTTTTATCATATCGACGCTCTTTGTCTACCAAAACGTCACCGCATTAAGCCGAGTGTACGTCTAACATACTTAATCCTACTATCGTTAAGTTGTATTTATTGTTGTTCGTCATGTGTTTGATACACTTATTTGCGTTCAGCACGTTATCAAACAGTTGTGTCAGCTATGGACACGTTCAATTCGTTATTCATATGGTGGTGTCCGTTTAGCACGTTCAGTACGTGAATCCTTTATACGTTATTCGTACATTTGGGTCCTATACGGACCGTGGACTGAGTGTAACTAGACTTATATTATGATTACAGTGATTTGAGCCATGCAATAGTTTGTACTATTGCACGGCATACAACAAACCCGTGTGATATCATGATATAAAACAAATATTGAATGCCTATGCACGTGCAGTAGTACAAAATATATCATTCGGTCAAATTTGGACTGATCTATTTCACTCGGCTACGCCTCGTGAAAATAGAAAAGTCCAAAGTTGACCTCATGATATATTTGGTACTATTACTCTCTCAGGTTTTCAATATTTGTAGAATATTTTTTGTACGCAATGACAAGAGTTGTATTATTTTATCACCATTTTCCTTTATATCAATAAATATAAAGCTTGTATATAAATCAGACACAAGTGCAGATAGACGAGCGCCCTGATTTGAAATGACGAGTCGCAAATATTGTTGAAAACATAATGCTAGCGGTTTATTTCAAATTGCCAGTATGCCCTAATTTCATGTATAACTAGAGTGATAAGCAATTACTTTGTCGTCTCTGTTTTGATATCAATCTCGTGAGTTAATTAGAATTCCAGATTGCTACTTTTGAGCTGTTTTACATTTGTTCATAAGAAAAGCCGACAATGCCATTATAATGCGATGCAATCAGTCTACATATGAATGGGTTATTTCTGTTGTGAATGTCCATTTCTTTTTTATGCGAATGATTTATGAAAATTGCTATACATATGTACAAATCTTCCCTAAACATACGTGACATGGACGTGCGGCAACAGTAACCACATTTATAATCCTCCTCTCACCGAATGACCCACTTTAAATTTTTATCAAGTTGTTCTCACAGAATTACCCACGATTGAACATTCTGTAACCCAATTTTTCGAATCAAATAAATGCCCTTTGTTTTCATAAATACATCTTCGAAATACCCTCTTTTCCCGAAGCAAAGACCATCACTGAATGACCACCTCATTTGGTTTTTATTTGAAGTATTTCAAACATGATAATTTTATGCAGATTATGTAAGCTTATGATATTCCAAAATGGGTTTTACTATGTATGTTGTCATGACATTGCCTCTATGTGATATAATACCCTGAGGATAATGGTTTTATAGTTGTTCTATACACTGTGGAAGTAGTTACGTCATAATTTATGCAAATCACACAGCATGTGCGATCTGGTTCCAAACAAACGTGGTGGCCATTTATACCACATGTTTAGTCTATGGGGAATCATTTCTATTTTAGTTTTAGTACTTTTCAATCCAAATGAAGCAAAAAAAGGCAGAAATAACGGTAATGTGTTATAGAAAAGACGGAAGCCCTTCAATTTTGCAATCACTGAAAAACCAATGTTTACCCTTTATCGGGCCAATTACCGAAAGACACCCTCTTCCGAGCTTTTTTTTTTTTTTAATTCGTCTTTTTTAAATTGAAATTCCAAAACCGCTAATGTAAATCCATTTGAGACAAATCAAACATTTTGAGAACAAAGAACAGCTGACAATATAAAAAGCCAGACTTAACAAATGGAATACATTTACAATAAAGTAGGGAAGATGCATTTTTTTTCGTGTTTTCGGGAATACATTCCTTAAACATGAACTATTTAGTAGGTTCCCATTGAGTGGCAGGGCCTCGAAGGTCAAGTTCACGATCACTAAAAGTGGAAGAATTTAGCTTCGGTCAGTGGTCAAGTTTTGCAGCTTGGAATAGAATACTAACGGCATTTTCAAGTAAAACTAGCTCGTGTTGTCTCGTGAAACAGCGCATTACTCCGAATCAGTAGGTCACGAGTTTAAGCCCCACAACGGCCAACGGATAATGTAGTTTAGTAGGACATTTAATCTCAATTGCTTCTTCAGGACAACATGACATGGGGTCTTCCAAAACCAAATAATAATTTGTTAAAAAAATATCAAAACATTGTTTGATATTCTTAATGCAACAGTCGTAAGAGATACATGGTGAACCGCTTTACTCTTGTGATTTGTGCAGAATAATGTTACATGTTCGTTATGTGATATCTACATGCTAATGTATAAATATTATCAGCTGTCATCTTCTTCCAAATATTTGCTTTATTTCACCATGTACGTTCTTTCTTGACGAAAGGATGCAGTTTACCATTGTTCAAGCACGTATATTATATCAAATACATTAACACCAAAACTTTACATGACCCAATAGTAATTTCTAATGCAACATGTTTTGTTGTCACATGACACAGTTTGTGGCTTGAACATGTTGAACCTGGTCAAATATACCTCGCCCATGAATTTTATTCGATGCCTTTTTTAGACCAGTCAAACCAGGGCTTTTTATAATTTATAATGATTGTTTTGAAAATCAGAAACTTGAAATTACTTGCTCATTTTTTTAATTGATAATCAGATACCTGACTGATCTTTATTTTATTTTTCAATGTAGATTTATATCGTTTTATTTGTATCAGCAGAATACAGAGAACATATTCAAAGTATCTTAAAGTCAATACGGTCATCTCAAGTACAGTTTTAAAACAAAAAGGGCATTTGACCGCCATAAATCTGTGGTTCTATATAGGTGCAATATCGAGACGCATTTACCAGTTACTCAACTGAACCACAATTTCATTCAGATACTTAGAAATGTACAGATTTAGGTACCGTACTTAGTTTCAGACTAGAAACCAACCATCAACATATTCAAGTGGCTTTACCTTTGTCAGGATGTTATTCTCACTCCAAGGCGCCGGCGGTTAGTTCGACTCAGGTAAAGGAAAATATCTACATCTCTTTTTTAATTTTGAATATTTTTAATACACTACTCTTGTAAAATACGAATGATGATTTTATCTATATTCCATATTTAAATTTTGTTGTTTTAATACTCATGGATGCATCATTTTCTCGTTATAATTAATAATAATTCAACGCAGAATACCAAATGATGTATAATAAACTTTAAATACGAGTATTTTTATTCGTCGTATTGGTTAAAGACCGACGTTTTGTTGTTTTAATACTCATGGATGCATCGTTTTCTCGTAATAACTAATAATAATTCAACGCAGAATACCAAATGATGTATAATAAACTTTAAATACGAGTATTTTTATTCGTCGTATTGATTAAAGACCGACGTTTCATTTGATGCAACATCCTGCAAAGTTAGCACAAAGATAACAATTACCTATAGTTACAATCAAGCACTTTGCAAACCAGTTTTGTGAATATCTCTAGGGAATTAAATCTGAAGATGCAATAATACTTCACACAGGTAAATTCGATTAAGAAGGCTAAATGTAATTACACGTTCGATTAAAATGTTGTTGCATAGAGCTAAAAGCATATTTCTGAGTCTGTTATGCTTTACATTGTTTTAATATTTGATATGTGCATATTGTAATATAATCAGGCACTGGTCACAATGGCTGCTAAATGAGCTAAGATATGGACTTACAGTGACTGATTTTAATTCAACTTAGTTCTTTCAGATATATGGTCAACACAATGTGGTGTGTATATTCCTGATGTAAATCGAAGTGTTAAGGGTGATTTCATCACGCTTAACGGAAACGAAAATAGAACACTGATATATCCAATGTTACTTGATAAGATGAACACTGTTTAAATGTAAGCTTTCACTAAAATAGTATTACTCAAATAATCTCTACTTAGGACGCACGAAAATGGACATCATAATTCGCCTAAACGACGTTAAGTTACAAACGTATTGATGTGTATTTGAACCTCTTTGTGTTATATTTATACTCAACCGAGAGTTACTTTAGCGATATCAATGTGGGGGAGACTGGGACTATTATAGACCCAATTAAGTGTCCTCCTATATCTCATTAAAACAAACAATAAGGAACTAGTTATGTTACCATATTCACCTTTTTTAATATTGTAATATTAATATTATCCAATATAAATACTTATATTAACTTAGGCTCATTTGGATACAAAATTACATTAATAAACGAATTCACAAGGTTCACAAAAGCCCCACTATGTAAGGTAATTGTGGTCCCACGTAAAGATTCACTTCACGTACAAATGTCATTGATATTGTTCACTTTTTGCTCTGTTTTATTATATATGCTTTAAAACATTAATTGAAATCATTCTTATATAATTTGAAGCACCTAGAGCACAATATTGAACAGATTTTATGCACAATATACTTACTCACGCCTTTTTCAGGACGGTGCCACAATTGCACCGGCGGACTTCACATTTTGATTTCTACTTAAGTAAAAAACAAGAGAAAATATAA
This sequence comes from Ophiothrix spiculata, assembly GCA_000969725.1. Classification (NCBI taxonomy): domain Eukaryota; kingdom Metazoa; phylum Echinodermata; class Ophiuroidea; order Amphilepidida; family Ophiotrichidae; genus Ophiothrix; species Ophiothrix spiculata. The sequence goes on along the minus strand of JXSR01S074588.1, from coordinate 103,272 downwards.
GGTTTCTGCAAGTAAATTTGATAAGCATAATAGTTGCTTATTTCATGTTGCAATTCATTGTGGCATTTTGAAAAACCCAAATTCATAGTTTGCACCTTACAGTACTGGTAAGTAAAAGTAAAAAATAGATCACCCTTGTACTGTAGTTCACATTTCGAAAGGCCACATAAAGCAAGCATGGCACCCGATACGCAATTACGATGCAATCATATTTATAACTTACACTAATCTCGAAACACATTTTAACAGCATTATGTCTGTCAAGGTATTGGCGGCACGTTGTCTTACAATTTAATCATTAATACTGTATTTAATACAACTGCTATTTAAAAACCATGGTTTATATACAGTTCATAACTGTTTGTTAATCTGAGCTTCAAGTTAACAATAACACCGGGATACCCTAATAGCTATTTGTTAGTACCATGAAAAAGAAGACGCTCGCTGCATGGAATTATTTTATGGAATGCGTCTGAAATGGAACAACAGCAGGTTTTCCGCAATCTATGTTTTGGGGCGCACCATTAGATTTTCAGGGGGGGGGGGGAGCAGGAAGTTTTTTCCCCCTCCATAGGCAGAAGGAAAAACAAATTTCCCCCTGAACATGGAATAGGCAGAAAAAGAGTAATTTCCAGGGGGAAAAACCGCCCCCTAATGGGGCGCGAAAAAAAAAAAAAAAACTTCCCGCTCTCCCCTGGAAATCTAATGGTGCACCCCTTAGATGGTATCCAACCACATAATAGTGGAAAAATATATTGCAATGGATTTCATCACTCAGTGTTTATTTTGCTATCGTCTGCAGCTTTGGAAACCTCATTTAGTATATAACTAAAATATATAGTTCATAAGATGCCTTCCAAAATATATAAGGTGTTTTTGTTGTCTTTTTTCCAATGTTTTTAATGAATAGTATAGGCCTATTCAGAATGATAGCTAACTGGAATATAATCTATAAGGAAAGGTTAAAGTCCTTTTTGTAGTAGACGTATCGTCATTCACAACCGTGTTTCAATACTGTATACTTCTATAATAACAGTCATGGAATTTTCATTTTGATAAGGTCTGTCTTTAATATGTAAAAAGATAACAATTTCCGGTGACATTGCCTGGGATCAGTTTTCTTGTCGATGTTATCTAGAAAATCAAAAGCACCTTGTCCTTAGCAGTTATCAGTAATTATGTTTCCTATAATTTGTTCATTGCACCTTTTGTATGGTTAAATATTACACAAATGAGTATCTTAAAAACATAATTTTCAGTCAATATGGTAAAATGATATGAAATGGACATAAACATAAAGCCTGAATCATAGTTAACTTTCCGTTTCTTCTTAATATGAACATTCGTCAGATATTTGTACAAAAAATACTTCTTGTGAACGCAGTGCGAACGTCGTGCGAACCTTATTCTTAAAAGATTCGTACGAATCTTCTGTTCGTACGAACATTATGACCATAGCTTAAAATACTGTATATAGTTTATGCATGCCTTCCAAAATATAAACAGTGTTTTTATTGTCTGTTCTCTTTTTTCAATGTTTTTATGAATAGTATTTGCATAACGAAAAATAACTGGAATATGCTCTCTTTTTATTTAGTAGGCGTGGTGTCGTCATTCACAACCATGTCTCAATACAGTATACTTATATAATAATTTTGCAGTCATGGAATTATCATTTTGATAAGGTCTGTTTTTAATATGTAAAAGATGACAATGTCCAACGACATTACCTGGGATCAGTTTTCTTGTCGATGTTATCAAGATAAGATCCACCTTGTCCTTAGCAGTTACAACTCAAGAGGTCAGTAACGTTTCCTATAATTTGTTACATAAATTATTGCAACTTTCACTGCGCTTTTTAGATACACGTATAAACAAACCACGTGTACATCTTATTTGAAAGTCATGTTCAGCAAACGTATGTGATACTGTTACCATGGTTAATCCGGTATTTAAAGTTCAAAATAAATTGTTTTCGTAACATTTGGTTTAGATAAACATAATAGCATCGACCTAGGGCAAATATCAGTCATTGATAATTTAATTGGTAAATATCGTCCACAAGTCCTCACCAACCCCATTCTACCATAAACTTTGACGACCCCATACCCAAACGACACCCCTTAAATTCAGCTCATGTACGTCAACAATTGCGTAATGGATGTAAAAACAATAACATATAAGCAATTGACGCAGTTTATTCGGCACACAAAGCTGTTTTTGATGCAACCCCCCCCCCCCTTTCGGAGAACGAGGGTTGAAACAATAAATAGAGGTATATTTGACCCCGGTATTTGACTAAAGAAGCATTCCAGGGGTAACAACCTTTCTTTGAAGTTGGTGTTATACCTTTAATTATAACTGGGATATCTTACTCTTGTTTACAAGCAGCCAGTGGCATGAACGGCATCTGAACTTATATTTATATAATAACTTTTTACTATTATTTAATTACGCCCGTCTTATGTATAAATTACTATATCCGTATAAATAGTTCAAAGTATCTAGTTGATTCCTCGTATCCTGACTTAACCTAAGTACAGCGGTTTTTGTTTACGTCATCAAAATAAAATCAACCTTGGCTTTGCAATAATGACTTTAGAGTCCGTCCAAGAAGACAGTAATGAATTGTATAATTTCTTACATAAACCATTACTGCTTTCATTGCATCTTTTAGGTACACGTGTAAACAAAACACGTGAAGATCCTAGTTGAAATGGTCAAACAAATAGATATACATTGTTGCAACCCCCCCTAAATTTTTGAAACGGAACCCCCTATGAACTTGGTTTTGCTATTAATAGATAGGTATGGTCCTCTCCTATCAAATGATTCCAAGATCACAAAAATCGGCCACGGCGTTACGTAATTATGACGTCATAAAGGTCGTAAATCGGAAAAATCGGGATTTTGGCAAAAATGGCCACCAAAATCAAAATTTTGCTATAAAAGTTCTAAATGACCGATTTTCGTCGGGTATTTTGCTAATAAATAAGGGAAATGATAATTCTAACATGTCCTGCAAGTTTCAGCTTCATAGCATGCATATATTTTTCAACATGGCGACTTAAAATTATCCGGGGCTGCACCCCCCCCCCACCCTACACCCCAACTTTGACGGCCTACCGTAACCCCACCTTAGGTGGTAACCCCTAATCAAAATGACCGCAAAGGATGTAAAAGAGATTACCCAAATGCCTGGGGTCGGTTGCTTTTGCGTTTTTATGCAGCGGGGAAAAAACCTTAGGGGGGGGGGATTGCAACAACAACCCCCCCCCCCCCCCTGGGTAGACGAGGGTTAAGTATTTATGAACCAAAGGTACCAATTGACTGGAATGTGTATCCTAGCCTAGCCTAGCCCTAGGTTTGCCTTTGCCAATGCTTGACACGTTTCGAACGCTACGGTACGTTGTGTTTGAAATAATTTCTTCAAATCATAAAACATCAAAATTTCACTTGAAAGGTACATTATAATGTGTCTCCTTATCACAAATCTCTATTTGGGCTACAACATCGAAAAAAAAAAGACCTACATCTCTATTTAGGCTACAACATCGAAAGAAAAGACCTAAACTTTAGGTCTTTGATGTTGTTGCCCAAATAGAGATTTGTGAAAGGAAACACATTGTAATGTACCTTTCAAGTTAAATTAGTCTTTTCTTTCGATGTTGTTGCCCAAATAGAGATTTGTGAAAGGAAACACATTGTAATGTACCTTTCAAGTTAAATTAGTCTTTTCTTTCGATGTTGTAGCCCAAATAGAGATTTGTGATAAGGAAACACAAGTGAAATTTTGATGTTTTATGATTTGAAGAAATTATTAGCTTATCACAGCTCGGCATCTCACTTCAAAGTAAGCTTGAAATATTTTACTCAAGACATAGTTGCTCACCTTTTTGATATCTGTAGTCCTGTAACTTGAATAATGAAAGTATAATTATCTTCATAATTTAAAACCATCATTTCTTCATATATATCCTGGTTTTACATTCCAAAGCCAGTCAGTTAGATACTGCTTTTCTATAAACCTCCATGGGACCACTGATATTGTTTTTGTATATTGGAATTCCCATTTGAACTTCAGCACCAGTTATTATTAGTGTATGGGATGGACTTTGATCATGGGGATGATGTAGGGTTTTTTGGGGAAAAATACCAACTGGTTAGGGGGAACTTTATAGTGAGAGTGACATCTAATGATGCTGCAATTGACCAATGAATTGGCACCATTGGCTCATGAATATTTACAAGGTATAATAAACAAATATATCGCGATGGATTCCATCACTCAGTGTTTATTTTGCTATCGTCTGCAGTTTTGGACACCTCATTAGTACTTAACCAAAATATATAGTTTATAACATGCCTTCTAAATATAAACCATGATTTTGTTATCTATAATCTTTTTTCCAATGCTATTACATTAATAATATTTGTAGATTATAGGACGAGGCTTATCTATTCAGTCATCTATTCTTTCTTGAGAAGTTAGATTACCCTATAAAATATTTTGGTGGATAGTTGTGCATCATGATATAAAATGAAATGCATTTAAAATGATTGACATTATATACCAACAATTGTTAACAAATTTATTCCCCCCAAAATCCGAAAAGAATATACATATCTTACAAATTGAGCATTTCAAATGAAGCAAACATTGCAATTTTTATGTAAACAAAAGACAAATACGGCATTCTAATGTTAATGTTTTAGATTTTAGTTCACGATATCTCAACAGGAAAACTTCTTAATTCTGTTTAATAAAGGAACACTTAGCCGTCAAGGTTAGAGAAGACACTTCAAATCTAATTGTTTTGATGTCACTCTGAGGAACAGTTCGCAGATAAAATAATAAAACGCCCAGGTAAATTGAATTTTAAAGCGATAAAAACAATTAAAGTTGAATCGATGTTTTTATCATATCGACGCTATTTGTCTACCAAAACGTCACCGTATAGAGCCAAACGTACACTCTTAAAAAGAAAGGATCAAATTGATCCCATAAAGTATCAAATATGAGCTTATCCTTTTTGGGATCAAATTTGATCCTTTTCGGATCAAATACACTCCTTTTTGATCCCAAAAGGATCAAATTTGATCCCAAAAAGGATCAAATTTGATCCCAAAAAGGATAAGCTCATATTTGATACTTTATGGGATCAAATTTGATCCTTTCGTTATAAGAGTGTACGTCTAACGTACTTAATTCTTCTATCGTTAAGTTGTATTTATTGTTGTTCGTCATGTGTTTGATTCACTTATTTGCGTTCAACACGTTATCATACAGTTGTGTTAGCTATGGACACGTTCATATGGTGGTGTCTGTTAAGCGGACTGAGAAATGAGCGTATCTCAAGGATTTTTTTTATAGGGGAACAAGTTTTCTCCGCCATCTTGTGTCGCTCATGGAGCAGAGTTATTGTACCTTCGGATGTATTCGGAGTTTAGCCCGATGTCCTGGCAGATCGCGATCTTCACTTGACGCATATACAGCGTGTACATTTTGTTTCACGCGCAAACCGTGTCTGCTGCGTTTCAAATAGCCTGTATTGCGACTTGCTCTGATCAAAGAACGCCAAATTTCCAGCTAATCCGTTGCGAAGATTCTAGAAATGTTGCACGCGGAACCGTAAAATGCCGGAGCATGAGCGACAATCCCAGATGACTGCCGTCCCATAGGTTTTACACGGCGTTGAAATCAAAATGGCGGAGAATATCAGTTCCCCTATTACATTCCTTGGCCTAACTAGTTTTAGTTTTGTACACAAAGACACGAGTTGTATTATTTTATCACCATTTTCCTCTATATCAATTTCATGTAAAGTTTGTAAATCAGACAAAAGTGCGGATAGACGAGCGCAATGATTTGTTATGACGAGTCGGAAATATTGTTGAAAAAATAATGCTAGCGGTTTATCTCAAAGAGCCAGTATGCCCTAACTTCATGTATGACTAGAGTGATAAGCAATTACTTTGTCGTCTTGAATAAATAGTCTTCACCAACATAAGACCTTTTCATTACAGCACTGTTTTGATATCAATCTCGTGAGTTAATTAGAATTCAAGATTGCTACTATTTGTGTTTTAATGTCCATTTCTTTTTTATGTGAATAATTTATGAAAATTGCTAAACATATGTGTAAATCTTCCCCAAAACATGTGACATGGACGTGCGGCAACAATGACCACATTTTTAATACCCCTCTCACCGAATGACCTCCTTTTAATTTTTATCAAGTTGCTCTCACAGAATGACCCCCGTTTGAACATCTTTCTCACTGAGTAACCCAATTTTTCAGAAGCAAATGAATGACCTTTGTTTTCATGATACATTTTTTCGCAAACGCTATCTTCGAAATACCATCTTTTCCCGAAGCAAATACCGTCACTGAATGACGACCTCATTTGATTTTTATTTGAAGTCTTTCTAACATGATAATTGTATGCAGAATCAGGTTAGCCAATGATATTCAAAAAGAGGTTTTACTATGTATTTTGTCATGACATTGGCTCTATGGGATATAATGCCCTAAAGATAGTGGTTTTGTTGTTGTTCTATATACTGTGGTAGTAGTTGCGTCATAATTTATGCAAATCACCCAACATGTGCGATCTGGTTCCAAACAAACGTGGTGGCCATTTTTACCATTTAAGTCTATGGGTAATAATTTCTATTTTACTTTTAGTACTTTTCAATCCAAATGAAGCAAAAATAAGTACGGTAATGTGCTGTAGAAAAGACGGAAGCCCTTCAGTTTTGCACTCACTGAAAGACCATTTTTTTCCTTTTTTGGGCCTATTACCGAAAGACACCCTCTTCCTAGCTTAGGTGTTTTTTTATCCGTCTTTTTTAAATTGAAATTCCAAAACCGCTAGATGTAAATTCATTTGAGACAATCAAACATTTCGGGAACAAAGAACAACTGACAATATTAATACATTATTAGAAAGACTATTCTGAACAAATGGAATACATTTACAATAAAGTAGGGCAGATGCATTTTGTTTTCGTGTTTTCGTGAATACATTCCCTAACTATGATTTTTGAAGGTTCCCTTTCAAAGTTTGAGTGGCAGCTCCTCGGAGGTCAAGTTCACGATCACTAAAAGTGGAAGAATTTAGCTTCGGTCAGTGGTTCAAGTTTTCGCTTTGCAGCTTGGAATAGAATACTAACGGCATTTTCAAGTAAAACCAGATATGTTATGGTAAGTGGGGTTTGGCGGTTGGGAATGGATGTGGAGGTTAGAGTTTGTAGAAGCGCCTAGAGTGCAGCTCTGTAGCCACGGACGCGTATGTTCAAGGGTATTAGGTTTAAGAATATATCACCTTCACCTTGTTTAGGCTTTCACCAAGGAAACCAAACTTGGTACTTGGTACCAAGTAAGCTGAAAGAAGCTTATCTTTAACAGGGCTCCAAGATGTTTTATAATATATATCAAATATAATCCATACATAGTAAGCCTGCAATCCACAAACAAATTAAATTAAAACTTAAATTAGGATTAAACAAATCTTCAGGAATCTCGAACATGTGCTGAAATGAACACAACAAGTACACGATAACAAATGTGTCCTTTAGTGTCCATCACGTACAAACCACTTCTTCATAAAGAATTTAGTATGCACTATTACTATTACTCTTGACCTATAATATATAGAATTGTACATTAACATGGTAAAGCAGAGTATTACAGTGGCACCTTACCGAAAAGCTACTTGGGAAGGCGAGATAATTCTAAATCGAGAATGCTACGTCATGGATTCATATTTTTTTCACAAAATGGACCATTAAAACCATACAAGAATTCTGATTCACAAAACAACGACTGAAATTCATTTAGTCTACATATATATTTCAACGACTGAAATTCATTTAGTCTACATATATATCTACATATATGCGCGGTCGTATCGCCGGGCGATCTTTTTTGGCCAAGATATTAGGGGTAAAATCCATCAACGACGCTACACAATACAAGGCGATTTTAAATACTGGTGATCCAAGATAGAAATTAGTCGTGCTGCGCACATTGACCTACGGTGGGATCATAGCGTCTAGCTCGTGTGGTCTCGTGAAACAGCGCATTACTCCGAATCAGTAGGCCACGAGATCAAGCCCCACTACGGCCAACGGATTATGTCGTTGAGTAGGTTATTTATTCTCAATTGCTTTGTCAACAGGACATTTGGTATTTCAAAACCAAATAATAAAAATATTGTTTGATATTCTAAATGCAATAGTCGTAAGAGAGAAATGGTTAAACGATTTAATCTTGTGATTTGTGCAGATTAATGTTATATGTTCGTTATGTGATATCTTCATGCTAATGTATAAATATTATCAGCTGTCATCTTCTTCCAAATATTTGCTTTGTTTCACCATGTACGTTCTTTCTTGACGACAGGATGCAGTTTTGCCATTGTTCAAACACTTACGTATATTATATCAAATAACACCAAAACTTTACATGACCCAATAGTAATTTCTAATCCAACATGTTTTGTTGTCACAGGAACTGTCAAATATACCTCGCCCATGCATTTTATTCGATGCTTTTTAGACCATCGTGTTATTTCTATCAGCAGAATACAGAGAACATATTCAAAGTATCTTAAAGTCAGTACGGTTTGTTTGTTTGTTTGTTTTTTATTCAGACTTGCAATGAAAATAGAAAAACAATATATATAGCCAGAAAAAAATACAATATACAAAGCAACAATTAAATAACATGCATTATATAAACATATCCATCCTAAGCTGGAATGACGCACCACAAACACAAAAAAGTAGCAAGGCATGGATAAACCCATAAAAGTCTGGCTACATGTGCAGGCTTATTTCCAATGGGGTCCAGTAGTAACAGAAAAGTGTCTGTGAGACGTGGAGGAAACAGATACAAAACAGTTAAAGGGCAAACCACAAAAATAAGCATACACACGTATAAATCATCAGACTCTTGTCTTAAGGCTCTAGCAGCCAGGTGTTTTTTGACTGCTAGTTTGAAGACATATTGTTGAATATGTTAAAAACATGATTTAATCTTAGCTGTACCACACGGTCACGAATATTCAGAAGATTGATTAAATTACGAGTACTTTGATCGATATGACTCCTATTTTCCATGCCAAGAACAAATCTGACAATTTTGTTCTGGGTGACCTGTAATTTTTGTCTAGCTGCGGTGGTCAGGCTAGAGTACCAGGCGGTACAGCAGTAATCTAGATGGCATTGAATAAGGGCAGAGCACAAATTCTTACGGAGGGACTGGTTCAGAATGGTGGAATATCTGTACAAAAATTTTAATCGACCGATGGCTTTTTTGATAACCTGCTGAACTATGTCAGCATTGGACAGGGTTTGGTCAAGCATAACGCCGAGATATTTAACACTCTCCTGGGGTTTGATAATTTGCCCATCATACTTAATATTGAAATACGGTCATCCAAAGTACAGTTTAAAAAAATGGCATATGACCCCCAGAAATCTGTGGTTCTATATCGAGACGTATTTACGAGTAACTCAACTTAACCACAATTTCATTCAGATACTTAGAAATTACAGATTTTGGTACCGTTCTTAGTTTTTATTGAATTTACTTGCTCATTGTTTTAATTGATGATCAGATACCTGACTGATCGTTATTTTATTTTGTTTTTAATGTAGATTTATATCGTTTTGTTTCTATCAGCAACATCAGCAACATAGACCATATTCAAAGTATCTTAAGGTCAGTACGGTCATCCCAAGTACAGTTTTAAAACAAAAAGGGCATTTGACCGCCAGAAATCTGTGGTGCAATATCGAGACGTATTTACGAGTTAGGGGCGGCTTCAAAACTCAACCGGCGGTTGTCTGCCGGTTCTGGGCGGTTCTGGCCGGTTCTGGGCGGTTGGCTATTGTTTATTCCGGTTGAACC
>JXSR01S074588.1:51260-71516 GCA_000969725.1 Ophiothrix spiculata | reverse complement strand
AAGTTTTAACTCAACAAGAGTAAGATAATTATAAGAGTGTACCCATTCCTCAAAATTAGGCTTATTTAGGTAAAAACTGAAATCCTCGGAAAATAAGCTTTCCCGCAATATATAACTGTGTGGGTCTTAAGTGTATATATTTAGATTTACAAACCGTAGAATACAAATTGGCATGATTTTACCAATGCTTTTGTGTGAAACAAAAAATATGACCAGTTAATGACTTGCGTCCTAACGGCATTTTCAAGTAAAGCTAGCTCGTGATCTCGTGAAACAGCGAAATTACTCCAAATCAGTAGGTCACAAGTTCAAGCCCCACTACGGCCAACAGATTATGTCGTTGAGTAGGACATTTAATCTCAATTGCTTCGTCAGGACAACAGGACATGGGGAATTTCAAAACCAAATAATGATGTTAAAACATATCAAAATATTGTTTGATATTCTAAATGCAACAGTCGTAAGAGAGAAATGGTGAACCGCTTCACTCTTGTGATTTGTGCAGATTAATGTTATATGTTCGTTATGTGATATCTACATGCTTATGTATAAATATTATCAGCTGTCATCTTCTTCCAAATATTTGCTTTGTTTCACCATGTACGTTCTTTCTTGACGAAAAGATGCTTTTTTGCCATTGTTCAAGCACGTATATATTATATCAAATAACACCAAAACTGTACATGATCCGATAGTAATACTTATTGTTAATGCAACATGTTATGTTGTCACAGGAAACAGTTTATATCTTGAACCTAATCAAATATACCTTGCCCATGCATTTTATGGGATGCTTTTTAGACCAGTCAAACCAGGTTTTTTCTTTTTATAATAATTTATAATGATTGTTTTGAAAATCAGAAACTTGAATTTACTTGCTCATTGTTTTAATTGATGATCAGATACCTGACTGATCTTTATTTTTTTAATGTAGATTTATATCGTTTTGTTTCTATCAGCAGAATACAGAGAACATATTCAAAGTATCTTAAAGTCAGTACAGTCATCCAAAGTACAGTTTTAAAACAAAATTTGACCGTCAGAAATCTGTGTTTAATATAGGTGTAATATCGAGACGTATTTACGAGTTACTTAACTGAACAACAATTTCATTCAGATACTTAGAAATTACAGATTTAGGTATCGTACTTAGTTTCACACTAGAAACCAACAAACAAAATATTCAAGTGGCATTACCTTTGCCGGGATGTTATTCTCACTCCAAGGCGCTGGTGGTTAGTTCGACTCAGGTAAAGGACAATATCTTTATCTTTTTTAATACATAACTCTTGAAAAATACGAATGCTGATTTAACCTATATTCCATATTTGAATTGTCTTGTTTTAATACTCCTGGATGCATCGTTTTCTCGTAATAACTAATAATAAATCAACGCAGAATACCAAATAATATATAATAAACTTTAAATACGGGTATTTTTATTCGTCGTATTGATTAAAGACCGACGTTTCATTTGATGCCACATCCTGCAAAGTTAGCATAAAGATAACACTTACCTATTGTTACAATCAAGTACTTGCAATCCATTTTTGTGAATATCTCTAGGGTACTAAATCTGAAGATGCAATAATACTTCACACAGGTAAATTCGATTAAGAAGGCTAAATGTAATTACACGCTCGATTAAAATGTTGTTGCATAGAGCTAAAAGCATATTTCTGATTCTGTAATGCTTTACATTGTTTTAATACTATAAGACTTATAACAGTTGAACTTCGTGTACATCTTATTTGAAAGGTATGTTTAGCAAACGTTTAAGTTAAACAGAAATTCTTTAAAATCACTTGCTGAGTGTTTTCGCCATTAAAATGTATAGAAAAATCATCTGACTATTTGTGACTTCCTTACTTTAAACGATAATATCTTTGGAACCACATGTCTGTTTGAACTCAAATAAAAAGCATTTGAAAGCAGAGATTCTTTAGTTTTATGCAGTGTATTTATCTCTGGTTTGATGTTAGAACAAAATTTTGAAATCTGTGACCACTGTACTCCTCCCTCCCCTAAGTAAGAAACTTTACTCACGGGTTATTCGAAAAGAGTATGGAAAATTTTCCCGGGCATGTTGGCTATACCTTCAAAAGTATATCATTTCTCTCTAGAGAGCTCATCTAGATGCTGAAAAGGCGTTAATGAGATTAAACGTAGAAGTAGAAGTAGAAGTAGAAGTAAACAGGCTAATTCCAATTCATATTCATTGTTGTTTAGTTATTATTAATGTCCTGCAGTTTATGATTGGTATCATCTTTAGGTTTTGGGGTATTATATTAGGGTACAGGTGTCAGTAACCGACTTCCTTCAGAATCCAAGACGGTTGCCGATACCATGGCAACAGCTTACATGGCGCAAAATATTAATTGCAGTTTTGAAGAATATTATTGATACACATCTCTTTAAAATGTTTATATTGAAAGACATGTTCAAAAATGTTCATTGAACTGTCCAAAAGTTTTCGTTTTAAAGGGCGAAGACATTCGGCGACATAGGGCATGCGTGGAGTAGAGTTTGACGCAATCGCTTCGAAAATGAAATGGACACTCCGACCATTCTAAATACAGACCACTACCTTTACCTTCATTTAACAATCAAAGTTACTGATATGTTGGCTTTCACTCTTTAATGATAGCATCTAGAATCTAAGATCCCTTTTCTACCTGCTGTTTCGATTGCATCTGTAATTGAGACGCGATATAAATAAACTGCATAACTTGGGCTAATATATATGATATTCAGTTATCAAAGAAGGTGCCGCAATACCATGTAGTTAAGGTTCCGGTCAGCATTTCCTTTTAATCAGACTGCATGTTTTCCCATAAGTCAGTGATTTCTTTTTCCATAATGACTTTTTCTCATTTTGTAAAAATTATGCCCTTATATCACAGATTGTTCTAACTTAATCAAAGAAGAAATGACAATATTGTTATAGGAAAAACAATATACATCTCACTAGAACATTACCATAAACCGTCAAGATTTCGTTTCCTTAAAACGTGTTGTAAAAGTGTATAATGAGATCAATTTCTTTCATCACAGACAGTCATACTCACGGCCTCCATAAATTTTCAATATCATTAGTATTAATTTATATGGAAGTATTCATGAGAAAATATTTTTTTCGGTCATAAGATTAAAAAGCCAAATCTCGCAATCAATTGTATTATTCTTTTGGCCAAACGTTATATATACAAGTGTAAATTAAATAATGTGAAACTTAAATTCTCTAAATGTTCAAGAGGCTATTGAAATTGACCGCCAAATTGCTTCCAGAAAAGACAAACTTGCCACTCATTACTCTAAGTGGAATGGGTTTCTTTGAACCTCTATATACCACCCTGTTAAATTTACCACTTTGTGATTTGTGTGCCCACCATATTGAATATTAAATACTAATAAATATTTGAATTATAATGTGCTTCTTAACATCCTGTTGAATACCAACATAGTTTGTTTTTTTGTTTTCCCAAGACCACGTGACCGCTATATATACAAATCTTAAGCCAACATAATTATGACAGTAATGGTGATGTTTCTTTTTGCAAAATGTATCTGTTATAAACAAGTATGTTAAGGTAAAATATTGTTCATTCAATACGTGTTAAATATACAATAATATTGCTTAATAAAGGCGAATGCTAAAAGACAGAAGTATTCATGAGATGGTGCATTTTGAAATAAACACTTATATTTATAAGGTGTAAGCATAGATATAAGTTCTTACTTTATACACTCACAGGATTATGATCGCTTTAAAAACAATGTCCTCAACATTATTTAAAATATAAGAAAAAAATTATATGGATTTTTAATTTTGGTTCATAAAAGCAGACTACAATTACAATGAATTGATGATTTGTTTAATTGTGGCTTTACGTTTTAGGGACAAAACAGGGCGAGGCGGAATTGATTTCGAACAAAATTAACTTCCATGTAAAATAACATAAAACAACTAAATGTGGTTTAATATGATGTGTGTTCGCCCTACACGCGAAAGGTCCAAATGTACTCCCTTGTGCACTTACGTAAACTGGTAATAATTACAATTTACAACTGTCACTGATCTGTTGGTATTTGAATATGTTTGGGACGTTAATGACTGTCACTAGCCTTGTGTCAATGATAATTTGTTGACATAAAACACATATTTTACGCAAGGAAATCCATTTAATTTAAAGATGAATTACTCTGTACTGTACACTAAATTCTAAAGCATGACTTTCAAATTTCATCTACGTGGTGTGTTTTGTCTGGACATGTATCAAGCTAAGAATATACAACATGACAGTTGCAAGCGAGAGGTCCCGGGTTCGAGTCCCTGTTCGGCCAGGATTTTTTTCTAATTAAATGAAATCCTGGCCTGTTTGTGATTTGTCTTATTGTTATTAATGTTCTAGTGTACGATGCGTATTTCTCCATTTCTTTAACATGACAGTTGTTATACAAATAATGAATGTTTATGAGTGCAATGGTACAAATGTTTCATGAGGTGGAAGATCAAATGCTCCATTCAAACGAGCCAAAGCCAAGTTGAATGGGGAATTTGATCTTTCACCGAATGAAATATTTGTTCCATTGACTATTTGTTTTATATGGCAGCTAAATAAATGTTTGTAAACAAACCGAGGCAACATCTATGGTACTGTACATGCCGTTTTTAATGCATGGCACTATTGCACAGTTGGTGACGTTTACTATAAAATGGACCAAAATTACCAATGGCACGTGACCCAAGATATGCCAATCAAGTAACAAGGATTTATTTCGCTGTTATATAAATTGATTTATGTAACAAATTAATACATTAGTGTCCCTTGAGTCATTACAGTATCTTGTGATGACAGGCAACGTCGTAGAGTATATCACTGTTACCAGGAAATTTAACCTGTTGCTTCGGTTAAATCAACTAGGCACTTAATACGCCGGACATTATTAATTTTGCATAAGGCCGATCATATTAAATTGATAGTGTTAAGTTGTTGTATAAGTTTATACGCCGTTTATACCACTGACAGGTTATAAACAGCAGTAACAAAATGAAGCTGTGATTGATAGGTATACTACGCCTACTGCAACAAAGGTCTTTCACTTTTGACCGAATGTTGCTCTCATACTCTGCCTTCTATTTGTAAACAATGAAAAAAAAACATGTTAGTCACTTGCATTTGAATATTATTTTCCCGCGAATGCGTATTATGTAGTCTTTATGTCACCATTATCTAATAATAATAATAATAATAATCATTTGTAATGCGCCATCAATCTAGTAGTACTATTCCGAGGCGTGAATATGAAATACAAAACAATACAGTTATAGATAAAAACATTGAAATATAAAATACATTTGTAGATAAAACCAACTGAAAAGATAAAGTAAAGTTCATTACATATATGTTTTGTTATATAAATGAGTCTTTAACAAGTTCTTAAAAGTCTGAAATGAATCACAGTTTCTTATGTTAAGAGGTAATGAGTTCCAAAGCGTTGGTGCAACAACGGAAAATGTTCGATCTCCAAATGCTGATAAAGCCCGTGGTACAACAAGTAACTGTTTATCAGAAGATCTGAGTCTGCGGCTAGGAACATAAGGAACAAGAATGTTAAATAAATAATTATATTGTGCAATGCCATTCAAAGCCTTCAAAATTAAAATAAGTATTTTAAAGTTAATTCTCTCGCGAAAAGGAAGCCAATGAAGATCTTTCAAAATAGGTGTTATGTGATCAAACTTTCTTGTTTTTGTAAAAACACGAGTAGCAGTATTTTGAGCTAGTTGAAATTTGTGAAGTAAACGATCAGTGATGCCAAATAAGAGAGAATTTCCATTGTCAATGCGCGATGTAATAAGTGCATGAATGACGGTAGCAGCAGTTTCATATGTTAATATTTTCCTAATACTATTAATATTTCGCATGTGAAAATAAACAGATTTGCATATACGTTTGACATGTTGGTCCATACACAAGTTATTATCAAAAACTAATTCCAAGGTTCCGGGCACTTTTAACATGACATGATCTACCTTTAAACATGACATGATGGTGACAAACATACACTTAAGGGGAGAAGTGTACTAAAAATGCTAGGGACTTCAGCTTCGACAACCATTATAAAAAAAGAGAAAAATGCAAAAATTGCCTTAATTGCATAATTAATTGGCGGCCATTTTGGATTGTTGGTGTCGGATTTCAAAAGGGCAAAGGTAAACAACAGTTAAAAGAAAAATGAAAAGTAAAAAATGCGAATTTATACTTTTTTCTTATATTTTTTGGATCAAAAAAGCGCAACGTATGCAAAATCGAACAAAAATATCATTTTGTTTGTTTTAGTTTTCCTTTTTTAAAAAAGAATAAAGTGTCTAGCATCTACGGTTGTGTATCTTGGCCTTTTTGAAACCCGACACCGAAATTCCAAGATAGCTGCCACATATTTTTGCATTTTTCTATTTTTTTGATATTGGTTGTCATATACCCAAAGTAAAAGTCCCTGACATTGTTTAGTTAAAAAATAAAATTTTGAATGCACTTTTCCCCTTAATGTTTGGGCAGCCAATAGGTTTTTTTTGACAAGCTATATTGAGAGGTTTTTATAACAGCTTCATCCCTCACAGGTGTAATTGGCTGTGTCCAAAACTATAGGGGGATGTACACAGCGACGCGGGCAGATTATAACTTCAATAGGCAAAACATTTTTGGACAAAGTAAACGAAATTACTAAACAATAGGGCCCTGCACTCTGGATTTGTGTTTACACTGTCCAGTAAATGTTTGTTTGGCCTATTGTAATGAATTGACCAAATGGGCATTAATTTCAACGATATTGGCAATTAACAACAAAGGATAATGATATACACTCGTTGCGATAATGTGTTGATTTCTTTATCGTACTATTGCAGTCATGCATGTTTAATATATTTATCTGTACTTCCGAACATAAAATGAAGCTCAAGAGTTTAAATACTGGTAGTTATAATCAAAAACAGACAGGTTTTCGTTTACTTTGTCCAAAAATGTTTTGCCTATTGAAGTTATAATCTGCCCGCGTCGCTGTGTACGTCCCCCTATAGTTTTGGACACTTTTGAAAAAGCTCTCAATAGAGCAAAAAACTGTTGGCTGCCCAAACATTAAGGGGAGAAGTGCATTAAAAAATCGTTTTTAAACTAAAAAATGTCAGAGACTTCAATTTGGGGTACATGACAACCAAAATTAAAAAAGAGAAAAATGCAAAAATATGTGGCAGCCATCTTGGATTTTCGGTGTCGGATTTCAAAAAGACAAAGATACACAACACAAGAGACTTCATTGTTTTTTAAATGAAAGAGAGAAGGAAAATTAAAACTAAAGAAACTGTTAGATTTTAAATACTTTTGTTCGTTTTTGAATACGGTGCATTTTTATGCATACGTTGCGGGTTTTTTGTATCCAAATGTCTAAGTAATTAGAAAAAAGTTTCATTTCGCATTTTTTAGTTTTCCTTTTTTCTTTCTATGGTTGTGTACCTTTGCCCTTTTCAAATCCGACACCAAACATCTAAAATGTCCGCCAATTAAATATGCAATTGAGGCAATTTTGTGCATTATTCTCTCTTTTTTTTTATAATGGTTGTTGAAGCTGAAGTCCCTAGCATTTTTAGTTTCAGAAATGGTTTTTAGTGCACTTCTCTCCTTAAGTGTTTGTTTGTCACCATCGTGTCATGTTTAAGGGTAAATAATTGTAGAAGACTACATACGTAATCGCGGGAAAACAAGATAGACCTATTCAAATGCAAGTGACTAACATATTTTTTTTCATAGTTTACAAATAGAAGGCTGACTATTAGAGCAACATTTGGTCAAAAGTGAAAGACCTTTGTTGCAGTAGGCGTAGTATACCTATCAATCACAGCTTCATTTGGTACTGCTGTTTATAACCTGTCAGAGGTATAAACGGCGTATGGACTTATACAACAACTTAATACTATCAATTTAATATGATCGGGCTTATGCAAAATTAATAATGTCCGGCGTATTAAGTACCTAGTTGATTTAACCGAAGCAACAGTTTAAATTTCCTGGTAACAGTGAGAAATTCTACGACGTTACTTGTCATCACAAGATACCGTAATGACTCAAGGGACACTAATGCATTAATTTGTTACATAAACTAATACAAATGTCATTTGTTTATACTTTTTTTTAGCTTGATACATAGGCAAAACACACGTAGATAAAACTTGAAAGTCATGCTTTACAGTAAAATTTAGTATATACTTGTTGCTCATAGTAATTCAAATTCAAATTGAATGGATTTCCTTGCGTAAAATGTGTGTCATTTATCATTGACAAGGAGCTAGTGACAGATCAGTGACAGTTGTAAATTGTAATTATTACTAGTTTACTTAAGTGCACAAGGGAGTACATTTGGACCTATGATTTTGTTTTCCGCGTATAGGGCGAAAACGCATCAAATTAAACCACATTTACTTGTTTTATTTCATTTTACATGGAAGTTAATGGGTGGATTCATATTGTTCGAAGCTAATTTCGCCCCTGTTTTGCCTTAAAACGTAAAGACACAATTAAATCCGCCCCTAATTAGACGCTAGCCAGTTAAAATATTTTCAACTTATGCGTCTTTGTTAACGTCTAGCTAGACGCTAGCTGCGTCTTGCTAGTATATCTATGCTTCAATATACCTAAATGTTTATCTCAAAATGCACCATCTCAGTGTCTGAATAGTTCCATATAAATAAGCGACTAATGATAAGTTAGATTAAATTAGGACAACCTGCGATTAAGCGCATAATTTTTACTAAATGAGAAAAAGTCATTATGGAAAAATAAATCACTGACTTATGGGAAAATATGTAGTCTGATTAAAAGAAAATGCTGGCAGTTGGCTGACCGGAACTATAACTACATGGTATTGCGACACCTTCTTTGATAACTGAATATTATATTAGCCCAAGTAATACAGTTTATTTATATCGTGTCTCAATTACAGATACAATCGCAACAGCAGGTACAAGGGAATCTTAGAATTTAGATAGTTTCATTAAAGAGCGAAAATCAAGATATCAGTAAATTGCATTGCTAAATGTAGGTAAAGGTAGCAGTCTGTATTTGGAAAGGTCGGAGTGTCCATATCTCTATCGAAGCAATTACGTCAAACTGTACTCCACGCATGTCATATGTCGCCGAATGTCTTCGCCCTTTGAAACGAAAACTTTTGGGCAGTTTCAACGAACATTTTTTTTTTTTGAAAATGTCTTTTTAATATAAACATTTTTAGAGAACTGTAACTGTATTTGTACTTTTTAACATAAAATTTGCAAAAAAAAAAAAAAAAATACCGTGCGTTATTAGAAAAACAAATAAAGTATTAAGGGGAAAGACCCAAATAGACCAATTTCTGGGTGTATTTTACATATTGATATGTTATTATATGATGATGCCAATCACTTAAAATTCACATTATATGAATGTACAATAATATTCTTCATAACTGCAATTATATTTTTGCGCCATGCAAGCTGTTGCAATGGTATCGGCAGCCATCTGGAATTCTGAAAGATGTCAGTTACTGACGCTTGTACCCTAATATAATACCTCAAAACCTAAAGATTATACCAATATCAAACCGCAGGACAATAATAATAACTAAACAACAATGAATAAGAACTAGAATTAGCCTGCTTACTTCTACGTCTACGCTTAATCTCATCAAAGCCTTTTCAGCATCTAGATGAGCTCTCTGGCCCAAAAGAGAAATGATATACTTTTAAAGGTAAAGCCAACATGACCGGGAAAGTTTTCCCTACTCTTTTCGAATAGCCCGTGAAGTTATTTTACATCTGGCAGTGTGTCAGGAACACTTCAGATAGGACCGACGGTTTTACGTGCCCTCCGAAGCACGAAGCAATTAGAGTAAAGCTTCTTGCTTAAGGAAACAAGGACACGTGCCGGTGTGAAAGGAATCTCAGTCCCCCTGAAATGGTAGTCCGCCTTCCATAGACGATAACGGAGTAAAGCGTGAAACTAATATTGCATGAGAGTTGTACTTTACTGTACAACCCGGACAATACGAACGGAAGACTTACATTCCTGCTACACCGGGACCGGGGTTTGATCCGGCAACAGATGTATTCATGCGATAACGAGTCAAATGCTCTAACCACTCGGCCACGCTCCCCTCCAATGTACAGGAAGGTGACTATTGCCATGGAAACAGAAAATATTTTTATTGTTTCGTCATTTTGACCTTTAAACCCTTCGCTGGCTCCCTTGCCATTGTCATAAATTGATAATTCTACTTCAGATTAATTATTGTTTCGTCATTCTGACCTTTAAACCCTTCACTGGCTCCCTTGCCATTGTCATAAATTGATAATTCCACTTCAGATTAATTATTGTTTCGTCATTTTGACCTTTAAATACTTCACTGGCTCTACTTCAGATTGAACGCTGTTTTTAAAAGATATAATTTGACTTGTATTCTTAAGAATCAAAATTGGTAAATGCCACCGTATGAATAACGTATACATAACCGACAGACCGTATGGATAACGTATTACACGTACGTTGTAACGAACAACAATACATAAAGGCTCTGTCACACATCACCGTATAGAGCAAAACGTACGCCTAACGTACTTTATCCCACCATTGTTCTGTTTTTAATGCATTGTTGTTCGTCATGTGTTCGTTACAAGTACGTTCAATACGTTATCCATACGGTGTGTCCGTTATGTATACGTTTAATTCGTAAATCGTACGGTGGTGGTCCGTTTAGAACACGTTCAATATGTGAAACTTCTGTACGGTATTCGTACGTTTTGCTCTATACGGTGATGTCTGACAGAGCCTTTAACCAGAACAATTGTGGGATAAAGTACGTTAGGCGTACGTTTTGCTCAGAAGCATTGGACCAAAGAAATGTTATCTTCTGGAGTGAAAGACCTTTCTTTGTAGTGGGAGTAGTGATTAATAGTGACGAATGCTCATATGTCTTAAATTATATAACAACTTTGCAGTATTAAGGTCCGTCTTAGGTAAATATTTGCAATGTCCGACGTAAACATATTATAGATTTAACTGATAAGCAACAGATCAAATTTTCGTGTGACCATTAAATTAACTACGACATTACCTGAGGACAGTATTCTTTTTTACGCCATGTCATGATAAATCCCATCTTGCCCAGGCTGTAATTACTCAAGACGTCAGCAAAGTTTCGTATAATCAGTTACATAAACCATTACATATTTCTCTGAATTTTTAGATACACGTGAAAGCAAAACGCGTGCAGGTCCAAATTTAAAGTAATTTTTACCAATGGCCCAATCAAAGGGATATAATATTGCTAAACCCCGGATTGTTCAAGTCCAGCTTTATTTGATTTCCTTGTATACAATGTTTGTTTTACGAACAAATTGATATTTACATTTGCAATATCATAAGCATACCTGTTGGTAGTATGTGAATGTTTTCTAAGTGAAAACTTGATAATATTGCCGGCTCAATCGATCATATCCAGTATGGTAAGTATCAAATTGCTTCCACCAGACTCGGTGTTAGAAGCGAAATATTTCCTAGATTGCACACTTTCTCACTGCATGTCGTCTGCATGTGCAGTATCACTCTGCGTGTATTTGGGTGAAAAACTTTGATATGTGGAGTCCCCAAGGGTACCACGTTTGGCCCTATCACCTTTATTGGCTTTGTCAATAATGCTTCAAGTGAGTCTGTGACCAATAGTTCCAATTATGTTGATGACCTATGACCTAATTCGTGCAGAATTCCTGAGCTTCCTAGCCAGATTGGAAGAGATTCGCAAGACCTTGACGCTTGGATTAAAGGAAACCACCTTATATGATAAACCCGGGAAATGTAAGATCATGAAGGTCTCCTTTAAGAGAGACCCCCGAACCCTCAAAACTTAAAATAGCAGGTTCAAGCTTTTTGCACGAGTACGTGTTTCATGAATGATAAGAGATGCAGTAATAAAATGTTTATTTTGAAAGTTCAAAATTATCTGCCCTTGACACCACACTGACTTGAATGAAAGTCGACACCGAATCGATGTAATTATTAATATTTTTGACATAAAAACACATTAGAAATATGAAAATCAACTAAGGGTTCGCTTAAAAACACATTAGAAATATGAAAATCAACTAAGGGTTCGCTTAAATCTCAACCGGCGGTTGCATTGTTCTAAACAATGAAAACCATCCAGAACCGCCGGTTACGAGTGATTTGGCCGTCGGTCGAGTTTTGAAGCGGCCCCTAGCTAAACTAGTAGTGCCCTGGGATCTAATTGTTTGACCATTTCAACTAGGATCTTCACGTGTTTTGTTAACACATGTACCTAAAAGATGCAATGAAAGCAGCAATGGTTTATGTAAGAAATTATACAATTCATTACTGTCTTCTTGAACGGACTCTCAAGTCATTATTGCAAGGCCAAGGTTGATTTTATTTTTGATGACGTAAACAAAAACGCTGTCCTTAGGTTAAGTCAGGATACGAGGAAATTGGATATGCTCCTTAGTTAAATCAACTAGATACTTTGAACTATTTATACGGATATAGTAATTTTTACATAAGACGGACATAATTAAATTATAGTATAAAGTTATTATATAAATATAAGTTCAGATGCCGTTGTAAACAGGAGTAAGATATCCCAGTTATAATTGAAGGTATAACACCCACTTCAAAGAAAGGTTGGTACCCCTGGAATGCTTCTTTAGCCAAATACCGGGGTCAAATAAACCTCTATTTATTGGTTTAACCATGGTCCTCCGAAGGGGGGGGGGTGTTGCACCCCCAGGTTTTTTTAAAAACAGCTTTTTTATGTGCCGAATAAACTTCGTCAATTGCTTTTATGTTATTGTTTGTACATCCATTACGAAACTTTTGACGTACATGGGGTGAGTTTAAGGGGTGTCGTTTGGGTGTATGGGGTCGTCAAAGTTTATGGTAGAAGGGGGTTGGTGAGGACTTGTGGACAATATTTGCCAATTAAATTATCAATGACTGATATTTGCCCCAGGACGATGATATTATGTTGACCTAAAACATATTTTACGAAAACAATTTTATTTGAACTTGAAATATCGGATTAACCATAGTAACAGTATCACATACGTTTGCTGAACATGACTTTCAAATAAGATGTACACGTGGTTTGTTTACACGTGTATCTAAAAAACGCAGTGAAAATTGCAATAATTTATGTAACAAATTATAAGAAACGTTACTGACCTCTTGAGTCGTAACTGCTAAGGACAATCTTATCTTATCTTGATAATATCGACAAGAAATCTGATCCCTGGTAATGTCGCTGGACATTGTCATCTTTTACATAAGACAGACCTTATCTAAATGAAAATTCCGTGACTGCAAAGTTATTTTATAAGCGATTGTGAATGACGATACTAAATAAAAAAAAAGGACTTTAACCTTTCCCTATAGAACATATTCTAGTTAGCTTTCATTCTGCAATACTATTCATTAAAACAACATTGGAAAAAAGACAACAAAAACACCTTTTATATTTTTTAAGGCATCTTTTGTATTAAATACAGTATTAAATTGTAAGAGAACGTGCCGCCAATACATTGACAGACATAATGCTGATAAAATGTGTTTCGAGATTGGTGTAAGTTATGAATATGATTTGAACGTAATTGCGTATCGGGTGTCATGCTTGCTTTATGTGGCCTTCCGAAATGGAAAATACAGTACAACGAATACTTTGGTACAACAGTGATCTATTTTATACTTTACTTACCAGTATTGTAAGGTACAAACTATGTATATGGGCTTTTCAAAATGCCACAATGAATTGCAACATGAAATAAGCAACTATATTAAAACTTACTTGCAGAAACCTTGCGTTTTCTCTTGATTTTAACTTAAGTGGAAATCAAAATGTGAAGTCCGCCCGTTCAACTGTGGCTCCGTTTTGAAATAATATATTGTGCATAAAATTTGTTCAATATTGTGCTGTAGGTGCCTCAATTCATATAAGAATAATTTGGATTTATGTTTTAAAGCATATATAATAAAACAGTGAACAATATAATTGACATTTGTATACTTCAAAGTGAATCTTTACGTGGGACCACAATAACCTCACATAGTGGGGCTTTTTTGAACCCTGTGATTTCAATTATTAATGTAAATTTGTATGCATATGAGATAAGTTAATGTAACTATTTTTATTGGATAATGTACAATATTAAATAAGGTAAATATGGTAACATAGCTAGTTCCTTACTGTTTTTTTTAATGAGATATAGGAGGAAACTTAAAAGGGTCTATAATAGCCGCAGTGTCCCCTACATTGATGTCGCTATAACAACTCTCAGTCGCGTATGTTTATTTTGGCTTTTAAAGCCAATAAATACAACACAAAGAGATCTGAAATTCAAACACACCAATACGTTTGTAACTTAACGTCGTTTAGGCGAATTATGATGTCCATTTTCGTGCGTCCTAAGAAGGGATTATTTGAGTAATACTATCTTAGTGAAAGCTTACATTTAAACAGTGTTCATCTTAATAGGTAACATTGGATATATCAGTGTTCTAATTTCGATTCCGTTAAGCGTGCTAAAATAACCCTTTACACTTAGATTTACATCAAGAGTATACAATACAAATTGTGTTGACCATGTACCTGAAAGAACTAAGTTGAATTAAAATCAGTCACTGTAAGTGCAAATTTTTAGCTCCTTTAACAGCCATTGTGAACAGTGCCTGATTATATTACAACATGCACATATCAATATTAGTAAAGTAGATTAATCCCCGATGACTAAAACGTTATAAATCTTTATAAAAGGATTTGGGAATCTCTTTTAAGAACATAACAATTAACTTGTTTTCATTTGATTGTTTTTATTTCGATAATTGCAATTATTAGTTATGGTTAAAATTACCAACAACATTATTTTAGTTTTGATGTTATGACTCCATCCGCTTTTAGTTACTGTAGTGTGTTTAGATTTCTTTTAAATCGATACACATTTTCTACATTAAATAGAAAAGGGTCTATTCAACTGTTATAAGTCTTATAGTATTAAAACAATGTAAAGCATAACAGAATCAGAAATATGCTTTTAGCTCTATGCAACCACATTTTAATCGAGCGTGTAATTACATTTAGCCTTCTTAATCGAATTTACCTGTGTGAAGTATTATTGCATCTTCAGATTTGGTACCCTAGAGATATTCACAAAAATGGATTGCAAGTACTTGATTGTTACTATTTAAGTGTTATCTTTATGCTAAGTTTGCAGGATATTGCATCAAATGAAACGTCGGTCTTTAATCAATACGACGAATAAAAATACTCGTATTTAAAATTTATTATACATCATTTGGTATTCTGCGTTGAATTACTATTAATTATTACGAGAAAACGATGAATTCATGAGTATTAAAACAAGACAATTTAAATATGGAATATAGATTAAATCACCATTCGTATTTTTTAAGAGTAATGTATTAACAATATTAAAACAAAAATGAAGATATTTTCCTTACCTGAGTCGAACTAACCGCCAATGCCTTGGAGTGAGAATAACATCTCGACAAAGGTAAAGCCACTTGAATATTTTGATGGTTGGTTTTTAGTCTGAAACTAAGTACGGTACCCAAATCTGTAATTTCTAAGTATCTGAATTAAAGTGAGGTTAAGTTGAGTAACTCGTAAATACGTCTCGATATTGCACCTATATGGAACCGCAAATTTATGTGTACTATGGTTGACCTTACTAACTTTAAGATGCTTTGTTTATGTTCTCTGTATTCTGCTGATAGAAAGAAAGCGATATAAATCTACATTGAAAAATAGAATAAAGATCAGTCAGGTACTGTATAAGTGGTATTTTTCGCGCTACATTTATCTTCGCGCTTTTTGCGCAAAATGAGATTAGCGCGAAAATAAATGCACCACGAAAATTAATGTGTATTTGTTGCAAATGAAATTCCATACTCGGCCAATGTTCATGTGCGCGAAAATAAAAACGCGCAAAATGGTCCAAAACTGGCTTAGTGCGAAAATCACTATGCGCGAAAATATTGGCACCTACGGTATCTTATCATCAATTAAAACAATGATCAAATAAATTCAAGTTTCTGATTTTCAAAACAATCATTATAAATTATAATAAGCCCTGGTTTGACTGGTCTAAAAGGCATCTAATAAAATGCATGGGCGAGGTTTATTTGACCAGGTTCAAGCTACAAACTGTTTCCTGTGACAACAAAACATGTTGCATTAGAAATTACTATTGGGTCATGTAAAGTGTTGGTGTTATTTGATACGTAAGTGCTTGAACAATGACAAAACTGCACCCTTTCGTCAAGAAAGTACGTACATGGTGAAACAAAGCAAATATTTGGAAGAAGATGACAGCTGATAATATTAATACGCTCATTCTCCGATAAACCGTGCAACTTTGGTTAGAGAAATGTTGAAATTTCGACTGCTAATAACTCATGAAAAACTTATAAAATCATAAACTCTTATGGTTTCTGAAGAAGAAAAAGTTTATGGGAGATGTTTATAAAAATACTTGATTTTTTAACCATTGTATTCCCTATTCTTAAATTACGTATCTGTCGCTACGTATCTGTTTGAATCTTATTTTTAATATTCATTATTGAGATAATTAGTTTTCTTACAAACTTGATCTTTACACTAAGTTAGGAGCTCTACACATACTATACTGTGGTGCAGTATTTCGCTCATAGTGTGCTGCGTTTTGCGAGAAGGCAACAAAATGTGCGTTACGTATCTGTCGCGACGTGACAGTCACATAGGGGTTTTTGATATTAATATCCTTGTAAATCATTACTGTAAATATATAATTCTATATAACATATATGTTATTCAACACTGAAGTTTACTTGATAAACCTAATGCGGAATCATCCATTAACATATTCATTTTCACACTTTGTTATCGATGTTAGAATTTACTACGTATCTGTTTGCAATATTGACGACATGCTTTTAAAAGCTCTTCTGCCATATCAAATACTTAATATAATTAAACTTTATATGTCATTATCAATACCTATTACGGGCTGTTAAATAGTGTGCATTGCGTTTGATATGCCCGAATATTTTAGGAACGGGGCCACATAAAACATAAAAAGTATGGCTGGCAACATGGGGAAAAGTAACGATTTTGAATTTTCAGATTAATCGTTATCTACTTTTCTGGCATGCTAAAAATGTAGCTTCACACATATTACTAATGTGACTCTAATGTATCAACTAGACCACTCAAATTATTTGTTATAGGCTTAACAACGCTAAACAAGTAACACGAACATGAGCGACACTAAAACGGCAAAGTTGCACACTTTATCTGAGAATGAGCCTATACATTAGCAGGAAGATATCACATAACGAACATATAACATTAATCTGCACAAATCACAAGAGTAAAGCGGATCACCATATCTCTCTTACGACTGTTGCATTCAGAATATCAAACAATATTTTGATATTTTTAAAAAAATTATTATGTTTTGAAATACCCCATGTCCTGTTACTTTGTCCTGGCGAAGGTATTTTGAAGATAGCGTTTGCAAAAAATGTATTTATGAAAACAAACATTTGCTTCAGAAAATTGGGTTACTCAGAATGTACAAACGGGGGTTATTCTGTGAGAGCAACTTGATAAAAATTTAAAGGAGGATTGAAAATGTAGTCATTGTTGCCGCACTTCCATGTCACATGTTTTAGGGAAGATTTATACATATGTATAGCAATTTTCATAAATTATTCGCATAATACGGAAATGGATATTAAAACAGAAATAACCCTTTCATATGTAGACTGATTGCATCGCATTATAATGGCCTTGTCGGCTTTTCTTGTGAACATATGTAAAACAGCTCAAAAGTAGCAATCTGGAATTCTAATTATATGTGTTATATGGTGAAGACTGTATATTCAAGACGACAAAGTAATTGCTTTTCACTCTAGTTATACATGAAATTAGGGCATACTGGCTATTTGAAATAAACCGCTAGCATTATGTTTTCAACAATATTTCTGACTCGTCACAACAAATCAGGGCGCTCGTCTACCCGCACTTGTGTCTGATTTATAAACGTTACATTAAATTGTAACATAGGAAAATGGCGATAAAACAATACAACTCGTGTCATTGTGTACAGAAAATATATCTAGTTACGCTCAGTCCAAACGTATGAATAACGTACAGAAAACTCACATATTGAACGTGCTAAACAGACACCAGCATATGAGTAACGAATTGAACGTGTGCATAGCTGACACATCTGTTTGATAACGTGTTGAACATAAGTGTATCGAACACATAACAAACAACAATAAATAAAACTAAACGATAGTAGGATTAAGTACGTTAGACGTACGTTTGGCTCTATACGGTGACGTTTTGGTAGACAAAGAGCGTCGATATGATAAAAACATCGATGCAGCTTTCATTGCGTTTATCGCTTTAACATTCAATTTATCTGAAGTTTCCCAGAGTGACTTCAAAACAATTAGATTTGAAGTGTCTTCTCTTACTTTGACGGCTAAGTGTTCCTTTATTAAACAGAATTAAGAAATTTTACTGTCACGAAAGGAAAACAAAAAAGGAAAAAAGGTGTTGTTTTTGAGATAATAGTATAAAGGAATATAGTTCTTTTTACAAAACTACGACACATATCAAAATTCTTCATACTCAGATGTTGTTATTCTTTTCGGATTTGTTTCGAATAAATTGGTTACCAATTGTTGGTATATCATGTCAATAATTTTGAATGCATTTCATTTTATTTCAAGATGCACAACTATCCACCAAACTATTGTATAGGGGAAACATCTTTATCTAACTTAACAAGAAAGAATAGATTACTGATTAACCCTGCGGGAGTTGTTGCAACCCTGCTAGATATTTTCCTCGTTCAATAAAAACGGCACATAAGGTGAGGTTACGGTAGGCCACCAAAGTTGGATGTAGAAAAGGGTTAGGAATGCCGCCACTTTGAAAAATATCTGCATGCTATGGAGCTTGAACATTTTAGCATTATCATTTCCCTTACTTATTAGCAAAAAACAGTTGACAATTATAACAAAATTTTAATTTGGTGGTCAAATCATGGTTTTTCACTCCGGAAGACATTCATGACATTCAAATATTTACGTCATATTTACGCCTTGGCCGATTTTAGTGTCCTTGACTTGATTTGACTTAACTTGAGTTGTTATACGGTACCTTTGGTGATGATCAGGTACGGTATACTAGAGATCCCATACGCACATCGGATCCGCCATTACTAATTATGAATAAACTTTACACGGTTTAAAGCTTCGCGCCACTTCTGATACTTAAATGGTTTAATCGCTTTAAACCGCAACGTTAAAAAGTGTTTTGACTTAAACTTTTAGAATGTTTAAATATAGTTAAACTTTATTTCTTAAAACAGCGCAATTTTAACTTTTGAAATTAAAGAGTCACAGTATCACATCCGTTTTGACTTTGAATAAGATGTACACGTGGTTTTATAGGAAACATTACTGACCTCTTTAGTCGTGACTGCTAAGGAAAATGTACTTTTTTCTTTATAATATCGACAAAAAAACTGATCCCACGTAATGTCGCCGGACATTATCATCTTTTACATAAGACAGACCATATCAAAATTTATGACTGCAAATAATTAAGACGCCATTCATGCCACTGACAGGCTACAACAGTATGGAAGCATGATTGGGAATAACGACACCACGCCTACTAAATAAAAAGGACTTTATTTAGAAGGCGTATTCAAGTTAGTTTCAATCTACAAATATTATCCATGAAATAGCATTGGGAAAAAAGAGTACAGACAACAAAATCATGGTTTATAATTGGAAGGCATGTTATAAACTATATATTTGAGTTAAATACTAATGAAATGTCCAAAACTGCAGACGATCAGAATAATGTGGTTGGATACCATCTAACGGCACATTCATTTAAACCTGCTGTTACTACATTTCAAACGCATTCCATAAAAGATTTTCATGCAGCGAGCGTCTCCTTTGATGGTACTGACAAAGAACATATCTCTATCACAAACGGACCACGGTAGAAATAGCTAATAGTATTAAGATATATCGGTTTTGAGATATATACTATGTTATAATATATGCAGTAGTTTTTAAATAGCAAATGGCATTGGATTGTAAGAGAACTTGCCGCCAATATCTTTACAGACAA
>JXSR01S074587.1:201742-222162 GCA_000969725.1 Ophiothrix spiculata | reverse complement strand
AGATAAGATTGCTGCATTATTGTGTTCATAACATATTTGTTGAAATACATTTCACAGGGTAATTGTGAAAGGAGACCCACTCATTGATATCAACTCTCCACTCACTAGTGATCATATTATTCACCTTCCTCGTCTGAAGACAGTGTAAGTTACCATTAACGTGGCTTAGCACAGTTATTCCTCTATTTGTTTTTCTTATTTTTTTGATATATGGTGTTTTCTTATGTGCTGATCACATTTCTGAAAATACAAAAGGGGTTCACCATTGACTTCTATGGTAAAATCAAAATAAATAAGACAACAACACTTATAATTAAAAAACGGCACTATTTTTTCTCTCTATTTCACATATGTTTTAGTGATTTAGTCCTTATATAGTTCTTTAAAAAACGTAATTAAAAATATGGTCACCGACTTATTTTTTAAGATATTAAGCAAAATTAAGCAAAAAAATAGCATTTTTTAGCAATGACTGATGCGCTTTGAGCCCTGCGCCGTCAGGGGCAACGCGCATAGTCTTATGCGTGAATATAAAAATGATGACGCACGTGTAAGATAGCGTTTTATTAAAGCGCAAGATACGTTACGCCAAAAAGTACGCTAAATGCCCGGGATATTAAAATACTTTGAAATTGTGTCCAACACCGCTGATATCAGCTCACTCGTGTCCGACACCGTTTCTGTGGTAAGTCACCTTAAGAATCGGCAGTACAATAATACAGTTCTGCAAGGTGTATCATAAGACACACTTTGAACAGAAAGGTCATCAGCAGACAGCAGTAGATTATAATTGCAGACTAAGATAGAATAACCCCTTTTTTGCAGGTATCTCATAATAAAATATGCAACCAAAGAAAGCTGCAGTGTATCAAATCTTGTTACCAGTGAAGGTATTAAACTGCCAATGGTTCGACTTAAAACAGATGATACAATGATCTTTTCGTAGTCTCTTTTTAATTAATCATAAACAGTCATGCATTTCATTTTTGCGCACTTTGATGTGTCAAACACGAGAGTATTACAAACAAACACAATATTAATGTTGATGGAACAGAAAATGTCACAGTATGTCAACAATTTTGAAGAAATATACTTACTTTGGGATCAGCTAAACACTCAGAAATTTATAATAAAACACTAACTTTAATGCCATATTTTGTAACATCATGAAATAAATCGCCATAAATGCATAAAACTAATGAAACACAAGACACCGGATATCGTGACCTGGTTGCTAAGGTCAGGTCACTACATCCTGTATCCTCAAAAAGTGAGGGCGCTGATCCCTGATGATTACTTAGTGTTTCTAGATACAAAAATATAATCTCCATTATTTTTTTCTCTTTTTAGATACGTCGACGACAAGAGACTCTGTTGCGACATCCAAGATTCAGTATCCTGCGTATCTTTAATGGCGTCTTACTCAGTGAATGAATGTGGTACATTGCTTGGAAATGCCGGCTTCAGATTTATCACTTACTTTTTAGGTTTTATTGCTTTAATTGCAAACTTAAGTCTTATCATCGCATTAGTTATTTATAACGTGTATAAATATATCAAATTTAGAACAATTCCTGTACAATATATATTGATTATCAATCTATCCTGTACATATGTGTTCATGGGGATCTACTTGTTAATTATTGCTATAAAAGATTCGATGCTTGGTGAAGAGTATCAAAGACTTTCTCGAAGATGGCAGTCTAGTTCAACGTGTTACACGGCAGCCTTTTTAGCTTTCTTATCCTCCGAGACATCTCTTGGTATTTTGCTATTACTTTGTTTTGATAGGTTCACGTTATGTTTTGATCGTCTTAAGATGTTGAGA
This sequence comes from Ophiothrix spiculata, assembly GCA_000969725.1. Classification (NCBI taxonomy): domain Eukaryota; kingdom Metazoa; phylum Echinodermata; class Ophiuroidea; order Amphilepidida; family Ophiotrichidae; genus Ophiothrix; species Ophiothrix spiculata. Next base: position 220,334 of record JXSR01S074587.1, on the reverse strand, counting down.
TTAACAAGACGTTCTGCAGCTGGCTGCTCTGTGTGTATTTGGTGTGTTTGCATCATTCTGAGCACGGTATTTGTGAATTTGATTGGACCAGAACAGAATAATAATTTCGGTTTATCGGGGGTCTGTTTTAGCATTCCGTACTTTGTTAAACCAAATAAATACACGGTGTCAGTTGATATTCCAGGTACAAACCAGTTTCAGTTCGATCTTCCCGTTTTTAATCAAAGCGATACGGTAGCATGGAATTTTATCTCAACCGTCTTTTATGTGCTAAACTCATTATGTGTTACTCTAATAACCTGTCTTACAATATCAATCATCTATTTTGGTGTTAAAAAATATCGCTCAAATCCGATGATGTATTCAGATGAAATTAAATTTTGTATACGTTTGGCGCCAATTTCTCTTCTAACGGTCGTCTGTTGGATTATAATAGTCTGTTTACAAACTGCGGATCCAGGCTATGTGATCATGATAAAAATTCACTCATCTACTGTGCTTTTTATTCTTCCACTTGGGTCCGCTTTTGGTCCACTTATTTATGTTATCACACTGTATCTAACGCCGCTAGACAGTAATGAAACACATCCAAGTAGAGGCGAAACGAAGATAAATAAGAATGGTTTTACGGGTAACTCACAGGAATCGCTAAATTTAAAGTATATGAACAATAACTCCTCGCATTCAGAATCGGATGTTCCCGAGGGTGAGTTTATGAATTACGGATATGTGGATGCAAACGAATTACGGGACACGTTAAATGGACTGCAAAAACATACAATAGAGTTTCAAGATGGGTGTGAGTATGCAACTATAGGTCCAAAGAAGAAGACCAACATGACTACATTTAAAGGCGACATGAGTTAAAGGGACTAGCCCAGATTCCATATGTCACAGTGGTGTGACTATCATGTGTTTTCTAAAACCTAAATTTGTACCTCAGATGGATTTACCAGATAAAAGATCAAATAAAGCTCTTGGAGATAATGTAATACGCCTAAAGACTACTTCGAAAAAGTTGACCCTTTTTCGCCGAAACCTCATAATTTCATGATGTTCGAACAATTCGACTGGTTTTAAATTTTGACAGATTGTAGGCTTGATACTTCTTATTGAATTACAAACATTTTTTTATAAATATGCTGAGTTGATTTTGAATGATAATGTAACAAACCCGCGTTGTTTTGCCCGAAAATCTGGACATGAATAACGACTCTGAGTTCGCCCTGTTTGAGCTGTGAATTGCCTGTTTTAAGTACCTGATCTGCATTATCTACATTTTGTCTGATATACGCATAATTTACTTACAAATTGAGCATTCCAATGAGGCAAAAATTTGAAATGTTTATGTAAACAAAAGAAAAATACGGCATTCTAATGTTTATGTTTCAGATTTTAGTTCATGATCTCAACGCTGCCTTGATAGCTCAGCGGTAGATCCCTCGCTTCGTAATGCATGACTAACCCCTGCCATAATCCATGCTTCGAGTCCCCGCAAAGGCAGTAGAAACTATTTATCTTTTCATGATTAAAAAATAGTTAGGTTTCACATTTTCCTGAGCAGATGGATTCCCTTTACCCTTAATTAGTCATTATAGCCAGTCTGATCCCCTTGATTGGTTAATACAAGTGCACGGTGGCGTATACAGGGACACGGATATTAGAACACATCTTTAAAAAGTCCATGGGTGAGCAGAACCCCAAGCATAATATTCTATTCTGAAGGAGGTGTTCTTGATATATCGCTTGTATAACAAGCATGTCATTTCAGGTAGGGTACAATAAAATCCCTTTTTGGACTAAATTCTCCACTAATTTTGAATTTTGAATATAATATTACAGAACTAACCCCTAACCACCCCCCCCCCCCAAAAAAAAAAAAACCCTATAATTTGCTTTTCAGTAAATGTATGGTTTTGCTGGTGCACTGTCTAAACCGTTTTATGAAATAGTTTTTTTTGTATACATTAAGACGCAATTTTCAGAAATGTGAGTTGTTTCATGGTCATAGTTCTATCTAATAATTGTACATACTGCAATCTTCTTTTGCAATGATTGTTTATGGTATGGTATGGTTTATGGCTGTGTAAAACCAGTGTTTAAATAAAAAAAAAAGGTGTGCTTATAATATACAACAATTCTTTATTATTGTTGTTTTTGTTATTCTTATTGTTGTTTTCTTGGTTGCAAACACAGACAATCAAACAATTCGCGTGCTTTATTTTAAACTTGGATCATTTCAGAAAAATGAAAGAAAGTTTATCAAAAAAATCTGCTTTTTCATGTTTATTCAAACAGGATATAAGAAAAGGAAACATCATTTATGATATTAACGGAGAGGTTTTAAAGATCAGCAAGAAGAAATACAGCCAGCAGCATAATTTTATTAATAGACCTTCAGTCATCTTTACATAGTCACTGTGCAAAGTAACACATTTCTCACACTTAAAACTAACTGTCCACAGACCAACATTGTAGAGGTCCTCTTTTAGCCCAAAAAAATTGCATTGTATTTCACTAAAAATCAACCTTTTCAAGGTCGGTCATGCTTTATTACGTCATTTTGACGTCATTTGTTGACCGATTTCCAAAGATGTGGAGTCAATGGAAAGAGGAGATCGTAATCAATACTATGGTATCAAACATCTTAACTTTTAGCATGTCATCATAGAATTACTGGGCTGTGACTCTTCAAATGCAGAAATTTAAGCACGCCAAGAATCATAGATTTTTCCATGCAGTTTATCTGGTTAGCGGAGGCAGGTTGTTGAATTCTATGGCCACCTATATAGAAAATATTCATTTTTGCGCTATGATATACATAAGGACGAGTGTCCATCCTGACAAAATTGATATAGCTTCTCCCCTACTGGGTGATCTTGTTGATATTCCTTCGTATTTTTGTTTCATACTATGATTAGAGTGGTTTTAGTTATGATACAGTCTGTATTATACCATAGGTGTTATTATATCATGATTTTAAAATGAATTGACACATGTAAGTGTGTGTTTTATTTGGCAATCATAATACAACACTAAAAATTATTACCAACCTGTTTTTGTATAGCATACAAATTTCGACTTCCCACGATGGCGATAGTAAAAACTATGTTGAAAAAACATAGTCAAAACTTTACCTTACTTAATGTTAACATAAGAAGTCAGAATAAAAACTTTGAAAAACTCCAATTGTGTCTAAAAACATTTAATCACAAATTTGAAACCCATTTAAAAGATAAACAATGCGAATAGTTCAATATGCAAGGTTACAAATTTGAACACATTGACAGAATTGGTCGAAAATCTGGTGGCGTTGGTATGTATATATCTTCTGATGCCAAATACAAAGTACGAAAAGATTTATGTGAAGCCAACTCCAATTTTGAATGTTGTTTTATTGACAACGAAAATAGTCAATGCCAAGAAATCTTTGATTGGCGTTGTTTACAGAGCACATACCGCAATAGATAAGTTTACATATGAATTCGATCCTATCTTGTAAATTATTAGTAAAGAGAAAAAGGAATGCTTTATAAAGGGATACTTCAACATCGACTTACTTAAAGACGACAGTGACCGCCAAACACATCATTACCTTGATTTGATATACTCTCATTGTATGATCCCATCAATTCTAAAGCCTACAAGAATAACCAGAACAACTGCTACTTTAATTGACAATGTTCTTACTAATTGTACACTCTAAAAAAAGTTGTTTTAAAAAGGGAACATGGTTAACAGGTTGGGTTACATTTTGCACAATGTTGGGTAAAATTTGACACAATGTTGGGTAAAACGTGCACCATTACCCAACATTGTGTCAAATTTTACCCAACATTTTGCAAAATTTAACCCAACCTGTTAACCATGTTCCCTTTTTAACACAACTTTTTTAGAGTGTAGTAGTCCTTTAAAATCTGCAATTCTTACAACAGACATATCTGATCTACAATCTTGATGACTGAGATAAAAAGCAATAACAAAAAATTAGAAATGAAAGATGACAGAAATGTTTTATATATGAGAAACTTTACAGATGATAATGTATCTAGATTCAAATTGAAACTATCTGAGGTAAATTGGAATGACATACTACACGGTTGTGATGTTAACCTGGACTATGACAATTTTCTAGATAAATTAATGAATTGTATAATGATTGCATTCCGTTAAGAAAATGTCGTATAAATAGACGAGTGACTCCTCAGTCCCCTTGGTTTACTAAAGGACTATTAAAAAAAACATTCAAACAAATAATCTACAATGTCCCAACTACATACGAAATCAAAAATTCAAGACATATAGGTAATAAGCTAAATTGCCTTATTCGTAAGTGTAAGAGAGAATATTATTATAAAAAAAATCAAAAATACTAAAAACGATATTAAAGAGACATGGAAAACAATCAATTCTGTGATTGGACGTAGTAAAAATAATAATCATCCTAATAAATTCAAATCAGATACTGATGAAAACATCTGTGAACCAGTAAAGATATCAAATGCATTTAATGACTTTTTCGTCAATATTGGACCTAAATTATCATCAAACATTCAGCACTAAGGTAAGGATTACTACGAGTACCTTACAAGAGCCAATCAAAAATGTATGTTTATAAAACCTGTTGTTGCCGGTGAAATTATCAAGATTATAACGGTTTATTTTTGTAATTTGGTTTTAGACCCAACTATTCAATTCAAATGGCAATTATTGAACTTGTGGACAACATAACTAAGTCTGTAGAACTAAACGAAAGTACACTAGGTATTTTTCTTGACCTATCAAAGGCCTTCAATACCATTGATCACGGTATATTAATACATAAACTTGAGTATTATGGATTTAGGGGTATCGTATTAGGATGGTTTAAGAGTTATCTCGAAAACAGAAAACAATTTATCAATCTTGTGATTCGGGATTTAAATGTACAACATGTGGCGTCACACAAGGATCCATCTTGGGACCATTGTTATTTATACTTTATGTAAATGATATAGTAGCTAGTGCTTCACTTTTGATATAATATTATTTGCAGATGATAATACTTTGTTGTATCCAGATCCAGACATCGCTTCAAAAATGAGTAGAATTAAACGAGATAAATAATTGTATTCTCATTGGGGGTAATACATGTAAACCCTATTTAGAAAAAGTTATAAAATTACAAAAATAGGCTATCCGAACAATTTCATGTGAGCATTACAGAGCCCACACAGGACCATTGTTAAAAACACAATGTTTTAAACGTATGTGATACATTTAAACTGGAACTACACTGTTAGAACGTTGGGCAAATAATTTACCCAACGTTGGTTCAACTATGAACAACCCAACTTCTGGGTAAATAATTACCAACGTTGCGTACAATGTTGGCTAATTACCTAACTGTTGGGTAAAAGTTTTAGCTAATTACCCAAATATTGGGTAAAATTTCATCAACAGTTGGTTAATATTATTTACCCAACAATTGGGTTGTTCATAGTTTAACCAACGCTAAAAAATTGCCCAACAGTATAACAGTGTAGATATTTTTATGTACAAACATGAAACCAAGCGCCTCCCAAGTATATTTTCAGACTATTTCATTAAAAATAACCAAGTATGAAACTAGAAATCGGTCCTGTTATGCAATTCTCTTGATACAAGTCTAAAACAATGTTAATCAGTCAAAAACTTATAAATCCAACATGATTGCCAATTATGATTTTTGTTGACTTTGGTGCCCCCTTCCCCTTTATGTGCTTTGTTTGGTTTTTGTATATATCTTTTCATTGAAGGGATAACCCAGGATAAAGAAGAATAAAATGAAATAAAATAAATGGGGATTTTTTTATCTTTTTTTGTATTTAGTTTTTGTTATTTTACCCCTTGTTTTTCAGGGGATGGTCCCTTCGGATCTTTTGACCATTCCCACAATATCATTGTCATGTTCTTTATTGTTTTATTGTTTTTAATACTATATTTATGTATTATATTGTGAATAAAGTGAAATAAAATACTACTAAAATAGTATAATAGTCTCAAGATAAGTACTAGTATATAAAAAAGTGTTTACTATTGTCAGAATTAAAAAGCAGTTAATCATTGTTTTATGTATCAGTCTTGATTTGAGCAAGCAGTAGTGAAAACTATTCACTGGCTGACATCACGCCAATCGGCATAATGAAATATCATTCGCCGTCCCCTATGGATCCGAAAGTGGTAACAAACATTATTTTGTGGTTAATAAGCCAATTCGAGATTAAAATGTAGGAATATCGCCTCGAGGTTGAAATGTTAGAAAGTTAGATTAGTTTCATATAACAACTGATTTCTTGTATATACTTTACACTTATTCATATTTTCTTAATGACTCTATAAATAATTGTATTCTTTTCATGATTTATGGTTTACTCTTACATGAAACAATAAAAAAGACAAATACAGCTAAAATACTCAAATTGGTCCAGTCGCACAATCACTAGGTTGAAAACTTATCTTTTCATTCAACATTTTCAGCCAGCTATTGCTGATTTATATTGTTTTATCACTTTACTTGACAATTGTTGTAGATAGTGTGTATTTGCCACAGGAAGAAGCTCTGGAACCTCATCCTTTTTCCCAGAGCTTGTTTTGCTGCATTATTTTTCATCAGTTGCCATATTTTACCATGATGGTTTTTGTGCTTTTACTTTGTAAATAATCTGTCAGGTGGAACCTCTCCCTTACGTGGTTTTGTGCTGGACACAAGTTTTCCTCTGATATGAAATATTTTCTCCTTTCTAAATGCAATATTTTTAATCACTTATTGACATTAAAATTTGTGGACCACTGTGATTTACTGTATTGTTTTAATCGATGTTTCATAGACTGTTGCTGAACTGAATTTTTAAATTAATGTATCTTATCTTTTGTGAATATTTTTTAAAAGTAATTTGGGCGTTTCATTAATTGAAATTGATCTGTGCTTTCTATATGTTTTTTGATATCGTCGTTCTCGGTCATGTCACCGGGTGTGCGAGTTCACACACTGTTAGAACGTTTGGCAAATAATTTACCAAACGTTGGTTCAACTATGAACAACCCAACTTCTTGGTAAATAATTACCAACGTTGCGTACAATGTTGGCTAATTACCTAACTGTTGGGTAAAAGTTTTAGCTAATTACCCAAATATTGGGTAAAATTTCACCAACAGTTGGTTAATATTATTTACCCAACAATTGGGTTGTTCATAGTTTAACCAACGCTTAAAAATTGCCCAACAGTATAACAGTGCAGATCAGTTTCATATTTAAAGTATTATGTTTGTAAAGCGCCCAGAGACTTTTGTGTTGGGCGCTGACAAGTGTGTTAATATTATTATTATTACACTGTTAGAACGTTGGGCAATTAATTTACCCAACGTTGGTTCAACTATGAACAACCCAACTTCTGGGTAAATAATTACCAACGTTGCGTACAATGTTGGCTAATTACCTAACTGTTGGGTAAAAGTTTTAGCGTAAAATTTCACCAACCGTTGGTTAATATTATGTACCCAACAATTGGGTTGTTCATAGTTTAACCAACGCTAAAAAATTGCCCAACAGTATAACAGTGTATTATAAGCGAAAAAAAACACATACATACAAACAACAAACAAAAACGTATTTTAATTAGAATAATTATCTAATGACACATATACATTCCTATCGTAATTTTATACGCGCAAATTCTATCATTAATTAGGCAGAATAAATGGAATTAACATACCACAGCAGAATAGTCACGGAATTTACTCGTTATGCTATGCGCTTATCATTAAAGTCGATTTGTTTCTGTAAAATAGTCTTTTACATTTCGTAATTTTAACCCAACCATTGCCATATCTTTGAATATGTTAATCAAACAAACACATACAAATATATGAGAAAAACAAACAAAAAATAAATAAAAGCATATTTCAATAATATATTAAAAGCAGTAATATATTATTGTACAAAGCTTCAAATATTGTTACATTGATATAATATTATGGCACAATGGTTGTTGTTTTTTCAAAATTGTGTTTTATTGCATTTACAATAGTACAAATGTTTTCAAATCACTATTCTACGACCATGTCTTTTGTTTTTAAATCAATTCAAATTTTAAAGCAGTTTTTCAAAATGTTAAGTGTTTGAGTGCATAAAACAGATTATTAGCCGTTGAAGTTAAATTTGAGGCTTAGAAAATGTTGAAGTATTTTTCAGTGACGAATCTTTATGTCAGATTTGTTATTTTGAAAGTATGAACTAAATTTTGCGCCAAATTCATTTATTTAAAATCAAGGTTTTACAATAAATATTTCAAACCGCTTGTAGTAAATAAAGCTAATCATACTAAGTAAATCAGAACAAAAATAATATTTTTTCAAAGGCTGTACCTTTATTATTTGAAGTACACTTCAAAACCCCTTTCCATATCGAAATATCTTTAAGCATTATATATTTACAAATAAAACTTTTTTATCTTTTTTTTAAAGAAGGCAAGATATCATAGGTGTTTAACACATTTTCAAGTGTGTGCATTCGCAGTGGTCGGGTTAATTTAGCACTGACGTATTCTACATCATCAGCATAACATCAGAATTCTAATGATCGCAACACGCCCGCAGTTTCGCTCTCTGCATGCACGATTCCAACCATTATATCAGGCCATATATTATCATACAAACAGCAAAATGGCGGCTTCTCTCTCACAGCTGTCTGTTTTAAGTCAAATCAGCGAAGAATTTTTACTTTGTCAAGTGTGTTTCGAACGATTTAGTAATCCGAAAATCTTACCATGTCTTCATAGTTTTTGTGAGCCGTGTTTACCACGATATGTAACAAGCGGAGGAAGAACAATTTTATGTCCTATGTGTAAGCAGGAGACTGAATTACCAGAACATGGCGGCGTAACGGGATTAAAGGATAATTTCTTTATTCTTAATTTAAGTGATGTTTTTACTCCAAAGAAGGATGAAGGACCGGTGCAGAAAGCAGTTTGTACCATATGTGTCGGAACAGATCCAGCGGAAGCAAGTTACAGATGCCTTGAGTGTGTCGACTTTTTATGCGATGGTTGTGCTCCAGGACATGATCATAGAATTGCGAGATTTAGCAGACAACATCACATTATTTCTGTTCCCGCCTCGGAAAATAAGAAATTATTAAAGCGACGAGATTATCAGTGCGCAAAGCATCAATCGGATAAATTGCGATTTTTCTGTGAAGAATGCCAAATTCCTATATGTCGGGAATGTATTCTTATTGAACATAAGAATCATGATCATACGTATCTCAAAGATGAGGTTACTAAACATCGAAATACGATCGATACATTGATGTTAGGGGTTCGGGACAAGATCGCAGCTTTTGAAGACGCGTTGCAAAATATTGATGAAGCTGAAGCGAATTTAGAAGCTAATTGTGGTCAAGCAGAATACATCATCGAAAAATCTGTACAAGAGTTTATAAAACAGATCCGACTACAACAACAAGAAAACCAGCGTAGACTCCAGCGCATTTCCAATAATCGTAAGAAACAATTAAATGCCCATCGTAAAAGCTTACAAACAGGACTAGAAAATTTACTAAGTGGATTTGATTTTACGGAGAAAGCTTTAGGGCATGGTTCAGAATTGCAGATACTTTCCATCAAAGATGAGGTGATTGATCGTTTGCAAGGACTTTCTACGATCTCCCCACAGCAGGATATGACTTTGGATCAGCTAAGCCAAATATTCTTCATTCCCAATGAAATATCACTGGATGCATCCGCTCTTCCAGCACTAGGCCAAATCCGATGTGGCGATAAGTCCCTTTCTGATTCGTCCGAAGCTACAGATACACGTTCTGTCTGTTCCTTGGAAAGCTCTGAATGTGGCGATAGCTCTATATCTGAATCGCTTCCACCAAAGTCTCCCAAACGCACAGGACTACAACCTGAATCACCCAAACCAGGAGTCCCGACAAAACCACAATTGCTCTTTCACTTAAAGGATGAAACCAATGAAGCAGGCGAATTTGATTGGCCGAGTGGAGTGTCAGTAACCAATGATGGAGAATATCTTGCGGTGGTAGATCGCGACAATGATCGCATACAAGTCTATAATAAGAAAGGAAGATTCGAATGTAAATTTGGATCACGAGGTCGCGGTCCTTGCCAATTTGAGCTGCCACTTGATGTAGCTATTACCAATAATGATGATGATCCATGTGTATACGTCACGGATGAATACAACCACCGGGTACAAAAGCTGACATTATACGGTCGATATATCAGTCACTTTGGAGATAACGGACTGATGAAGCAACCATACGGTATTGCAATCGATAGGGATGGACGTATCGTTGTTACAGACATTGGAAAACATAGGATAACTATACATAATCCAAACGGCGAGCTTGTGACCACATTTGGATCTAGAGGGGACGGTGATGCTCAGTTTAATGAGCCTAGATACGTGACCACGTTTGAAGATAAGATCATTATCTCTGATCACTGCAACCATTGCGTAAAGATCTTCAGCTCTTGCGGGACGCATCTTCGGACATTTGGATCCTGTGGCAGCGGTAATGGGCAGTTTATTGGTCCAACAGGCGTCTGTATTGACAAGGAAGGCAACATCATTGTGGCAGATTGTGCTGATAGGATCCAGCTGTTCAATCCCGATGGAATGTTCATCAAGCATCTGTTGAACGAGAATGATGGACTTAGTGGCCCGCTTGGGATGTCTTCGACGATTGGAGGAGAGTTGGTCATCACTAATTTGGGCACTCATTGTGTTAATGTGTTCAAGTATAGCAGTTGGGTATAATCTGAGGCAGGCTAAGGTGAAATGTATTCACTTTTATGGAACTACTGATTGCCTAAGAGTCTTGGGCTAAGAGTGCATGGTAAAAATATATTACGAGTTCAAATTTGGGTTTTAATATTATGAGAGGCGAAGACCGGGGCGAAGACCAATGAATTGGTATAGTCAACATTTTACTGGATCATAGTTTCACTGTTGCATATGTAGTCAGTATTTGTTTTATATCTTATCATCGGGGTATTGCACATATTGTGCAATGGCATAAACTATTGTGCGAGATTAATTTTAAAGTAAGATTACTGTCCTGTGTTTGGCAGCTCTTATACATATTATATGTATAAAATGTGTACATACACAATGTATAAACTTAAAAATGCTGTAAATTGTATACTCATTCAGATTGTTAAACGGTGCTTATTTAAAACAAAATTCGCATTTTACGAATTGAGCATAAATTAATGTTAGTCTAAGATTTAGCGTCATTTTGAAATTATTTATCGGTGATAAGGTGCTAGTTACAACGCATTTGAATATGTAAACTTCAAACGCTGAACTATTTTCTCAGTGGTGAAACCAGCAGGTTGTCAGGTAAAATATCCGCACCCTCTCGCCCCCTCCCCTAAACCAAAATTCTAGAAAAGTCTAAAATTTAATAAATGGTTCAAATGCATTTTCCTAATTCTGAAATTAAAAAAACAAACAAACAAACAACCTACAAAATTTAACGTTGTTTGAAAAGTGTAATATTTAACTTTCACTAAAAATTACATTTTTGAGATAAATGTAAGCAAAATATTAATGGTTTGGTACATGAACATGTATTTATATTGCCTTTTATTTTGCACTGAAATGAGAATGGCTGGTTACACCACTGTATGTTGTGTATAATGCATTTCATTTGTGAAGATTAAGTGTTTATCAAACTATATCTATCACGATGGGAAGTAAACACTTCTGACTTTGAACTAAAAAAGTCAATTCAATTCAAAAATAGCGAAAACATGATATGTACAAACGAATGTTATGAAACCAAAGCGATACCACCAGTATTAGAGCCGAATCATGCTTATTTGAATAGCTACCATTATAGTTGGCACATGAAGAATTCTTTATTAAATTAATTCCAATGAATTTTCTAGAAATAAGTCACATTTCAATGTAATCCCAAATATTTGGTAACCAAGCAATTTTTTATCATCAACTATCCGTTTATCAAGAATACATTGCTATTAATTAAACAAGTGATACTTATTGTGTAAAACATTTGGCAGATCATAAAAATTATCATTTGGTTTTAACACTTAACTGCATAACTCAATAAGGGGGGTGGGGGGTACCATGGTACCCAACATTTGGTTTTTCGGTTCTCGCATTTTAACGCCACAATATTTCGGGCTGTTACTTACCGTAATTGCCTAAATAGTAGGTGCGCTTCTTTTGGCGATAAAAAAATTGAAATCGACCGCATTGTTTTCGACCTAATTAGAATAAATTAGCATTTAGGGGGGTGGGATGCGAAAAAAAATTGATTTGCTTCAGCAATGTAAATGTATTCATGATCTCCTAATTTGAGCCAAATTTCATTGGAAAATTCCTTTGATAAATGGATTTTTCAAATTTTGACCAAAATCGAGATGTCCGCGACGAAAATCGGTTATTTGGCTGCCATTTTGAAACGGCACGTATATTTTTGATTTTGTTTTCCTGAAATATGGCTGTGATAAGTGTACCTATATATAGTATAAAGATTATTAAAAATTTCGGGCGGGAAAGTGGTTTTTATAAGGACCCCCCCCCCCTTATGCACTAACAGAAGTGTGGGGTACCTTATGCAGTTTTAACTTAAAAGTGTTAATGAAAAATGTCACTTGAATTTTTCGTCATGCTTTATATGCTCGCTTTTTTGTTTTGTAAAATGCAATAATGACCAAACAGAATCTCTGACCACAACGTAGATTAATGCCACATATTTCAAATTTATTTAAGGTTGTTCATCACGCTTATTACTCAAAGAATGTAAAACAATTAATTATTTTGTGTGATTACAACCCTCATTTAATCACCATGCTTATCTTTTAATTACACGCTTTTAGTTTTGTATTTCTGTGTCATTGAATTCTAGTTTGTAATCATGGTGACAGAAAACCACAAGTTGAAGTTCAATATTTATGTTGACTTTAAATTAAAGTAAATATAGTAATGAATAATACAGATATAATTTTGAACATTCAGTACATTATGATGTTGCATTTTTCAATAGATATGCCCATGGGGTACCCAAGTTTGTTTTTATAGGTAGGGACGTACCAGTGGGAAAATTGAACAGCCACCCATCAAAATACAAAATCTGAAAGAACAGGGACCAGTCTATATACCAAATCTCCAAGTTTTGAGTCAAATTTATTCAAAAACACTTCTTTTTTTCACTCACAAAAATATATGAATACCAAAGAATATGATGTTTCTACCTGAATTGCGACACGTTCTTACAACCAATCTTCCCCTGGAAGATATGCTAGGTAACACTAAGAGATATGCTAATTTGGTATAGCCTACATGTTAAGTTACATTTTGCAGTAGATTATTATTGTTATCTTTAACAATAGTACTGCGAATATTTTTTCTCGAATACAATATGTCCTTTGAGACCATCTAAGATTGTAAAATTTAACTTGCACTAGATTTAAAATTGAGTGTCAAGATATCTCTTTTGAAATGAATACTTGACATTCTACCAGTTCAAAATATAGTCATTTGGATAGTAAAATACTCATCCCTCATGATGTGTTCATTATTAAAATTATTAAGAAAAAGGCTTAATAATTTAAGGTAATATGTTTTTTTTTTAAGTATACACTGTTGCTGATTCACAGTTCAATATAGGGATGACTCATTGTCAATCAACATGATTTTGGTTTTTCAAGGTTAATTCCATTTTCAGTGTCGTTTTACTATGATCAAACAGTTTTTAGAAATTCTATTTACAACTACGATTTAGTCTAGACACTTTTGTCACGTTAGCATGAAATCGCTCCCTTTAACTCACTCTATCACGTGATAATGAATCATTTAATGACTCATTGTCACGTGACTTATTTCAAGAATGTATTTATCTTAGCTTTTTATTTGTTCCAAATTCAACTATAATAATATTTTGCAAAAGTACACAATACAATATACAATTATTTGAAAATAAGATAAACATGAAAAAAAACATGTCATCGTTAACATTAAGGAATAAGGCAACATATTTGAAGGCACAGTTTGTATAATTTTTATCTTACTACAATACACTGTATATTAGGTCTAGACGCATTTGTCACGTTAGCATGAAATATTGCTCCCTTTGACACACTCAATCACGTGATAATGAATCATTTAATGACTCATTGTCACGTGATTTATTTCAAGAATGTATTTTTTTTTGCGAGAGAGAATCAACCATAACAACATTTTGCTTACCCATTAAAAATAAAAGTACACAATCCAATACAATTATTTAGAAAAAAAAGCATTAAAAAGACATATCAATTCTTTAGTATACTATAGTAACTTGTCATTTGGTTTTGGTTAAATCATATTTTTCTTTCTTTTTGTCATTTTATTATGTATTTTAAAAAATTTGAAAAAAGGGGGATCGAAATCATTTTCACAAAGGAAAAACAGCTAATTATTATTTTATCATCACTTATAAGTTGATTTTGATTCTGATTTTGCTCCTTTATCATAATATTCAATAAGTAAGTTAAAAATAAGGTTCAAAATATTATTCACGGAGGAAAAACAAGTAATCTCACACATTATTCTTATTTTGGCTATTTTAATATTGACATTTTTTTAAACACCGTTTTAGATGATTGAATTCCAGTGGTCTCGTTAGAAATATATTCAAAAAACCGGCACACAAAATTGTAAGCATGGTTTGATTTGTTACCCACATGTTATTATTGCGTTTAATCTTAATCTGCTAAGCATTGCTAAGTGCAATACCGGTACGTTTTAACTGATTCTATTAGAGGTTGACTGAAATTGATTACAATTATCGAGATGCCAATATTAAGAGTGACCAAAACAACCTGAGCATATTGAATCAAAACAACTCGCATATGTTATTGTCATCTTTTGGGTATAGGAACTACTCAAATGCAAAAAAACAAATGGAAACTTTGGAATGTCGTGCCATATGGCAGGTAAAAATCCTATTATTGGGTATTGTGGACATTTGTGAAATGCCATATCCCCGTAAAATTATATATTATTGTTGTTTAATTTATTTTATTTTTAAAAGAATATTCTAGAACTTTTTTTATACAATCTTGAGGCGATTTTTCCTAAAATTGAGCAGATTTTTCGCAGAGCATACCAAAATTCAAGTCTCAGTCATTAAACACTTAAAGTAAAATATCACCTTATATGAACTATATTCAATAGTACTTCAAAAATCATGATTCTTTCAGAATTAACCCCAATTTATTTTGAGATAGCAGCATATATCCTCTAACTGTAACGCAAATAATATGTCAAAACGGGACTTTACATAGTACCTTTGAATTTAATTATTTATTCAAAGCACAGCTTGCGCTTCTCCTGCAGCGTGATTGAGCAAATTGTTCAAATAAATCATATCGTAAAATGTCAATGTTCATATTAAGTGTTTAACACATTAAGGACGGAGGACATTGACTCTGTTCACATTGCCATTGCAACACTGTACTAAAATTGTTTAAATACTGATACATGTTTCCCAAGAGGCGCGAAAAAAATATTGGCGCCAAAGTATATATTTCTCTACATTCTATCTTTCCTATCTTTTCTGCTGCAACCATGGCAACAAGCTAAAGGCAACCCATCTTCGACTGCACTCTACTTATTAGTCTCATCTACAGCATAACGTTTTATTGCTCTTGAGCAATACTATGTATTGACCAGGAATTCTTAATGTGTCGTTTAAGAGGTTGTCTACTTGACTGACTGAATCGTGACTAATTAGCATATATGTCGCTTAGAATTTTACTAGGTGGGCGTACAGTGTATTGAACTGAGGCGAAATTTCAAGTAACATACGAATAAAAATAACTACATTTTCACAACATATGTTACAGTTATAATCTTAATTTATATTGACCTATATAGATACTAATAACATTCTATGTTACTGTCGTCGGATTAAACAGAAATGTCAAGATGATAAAATCATGGAAAAAAGAGATATCATTGTAGCGCTGTCTTTTCAGTTTCTGGAGATCCAATAACACAAAATATATTGTATTCGATTATTGGTTGTGGAATATTTACATTTGTATTTATGTTAATTATCGAGCGCACAAAGTGCAATATATACCTGTTTTATAAATAAAAATATTGTTTTTCTTTATTTTTCTTGATCATACTATATAATATGCTTATTGAATCTATATTTTTGTAGCTAATCATGCTAATGCACACACAATGTATGTTTTCCTTTTAGGATTAAGAATATTACAATCTGTTCTGGAAGATTGTCATTTTAATCGAAACTCTGAATCGTCCATCAATCAGTCTTAAAGTAATACTATAAAATCCTATCAACAAGGTTCCCCTATCGCCCATGACTTTATTGATGTTCACCAAATGATTTGACCCATAGTTGCATACTTTTTCAGTTATGACAATTTGTTGAATTTAATTCGGGATCTGGAATTTAATTCCTGGTGTACTATAATGATAGCGTAGGACAGTGCATGTGTCCATTTTCTCCATTTGCTCCATGGAAAAACGTTTAGAGAAACATATGCATGTGGATGGCCTCAGTTAGTCGTAACTCTTCGATTTATAGTATTGGTTTAATTTTCTATATTTCTTAGATTTAAAAATCAAAGACATTTAACAAGTTATCCCCGGTGTGTGGGTTTATATGATAAACGTATTTCACTGTAAATACTATATACATGCATTTATTTTATTTATATTTATTCTGTGCGTATATTCCCATAGTTCCTCGTATTGGCTATTTAGTTTAAACTGTATATAATATATACCCAATTTTCTTGTTCAATATAAATATATAAATTTAAAACGTGTACATAATTAATTTATATTGTCCTTGACCATAACACTGTGCTGTAAAGAATTGAAACTCTTTGAATTATTTTAATATTATTATGTGTTCTATGCATGTTTGTCCAGTACCACTGTATATTGTGACATTACATTATTTCTCAGCGTGACATTACAATATTTCTCATGTGTGTGTTCGGAATAATGATACTCACGTATTATATATCTTAAAATATTATATTTTCAAGTGAAGGATAGGCAAAAATTGATGCATGCGTTTTTCATATTGGAATTGTTACAATAATGTTCTGATTAAACAAGAAAATAAGTCAAATATATGCTTCAGCAAAACAAAGAACGAAAATAGCTTAATTGTTTATAATTAATTGACTCTCTTGAAACAGTGACGCAATAACAATGATGCGTCTTGTAATGAAAACAATATGCTGAAATGGAAACGTTTTGCTGAAATGGAAACATTTTAATAACATTTTTACTCCGTCTTACTAAATTTTACCTAACCTATCCTACCAAAGAATTTTATACGGCAGTATGGTAACATATGGCAACGGTAAAATATAATTAAACAATTGTACGTCTTTTTTATCCATGAACTGATATTTGAATGGTGCAAATACTAACGGGTCACCAAATATTTAATATTTTCATCATCAAGCTTTTGAAAGTTCATTGCACCAATTTAGCAAAGAATAAGTAGTTGATAGTATGATTCGGCTACGGTTTAGTACCGTGTCGAAAGATGTTTTAGCATTCTAAAACTATATTTGAAAAATAATGCTATGTTAAAACAAAACTGAAATATAAAGTTTGATAATGATTATTTCTCATTCTAATTATGAAACATATATACAAGTATATAATATAATGTAGAATTACATATTTTACGTTGATGCTATACATGTCTATATAGATAAGACTTATGACTGATTTGTGCCTCGTCACATCAAAAGATATACGCATGCGCAAAATACACATTTTTTATATATAATATAAGATTCAGTTGAAACCATCCAAAGGTAAAGTGCTCAACCAAGAAGGGAGCTTAATACATAAAGACACGGCATAATAAGATGTGTTAAGTCCAAAAAACTTTATGCATTTTTTTTTATATATATTCATTGAAAAAAGTATTGAGTAGGCTTTACTTTAAAATGAGACATGGTTTTCGAAAATTGACCATTCATTTTTTTTTCAAGTTACGATGAAAAAGGAACAAAGTTGTCTCTTTGTTTTCTTTTATGATTTTACAAGTTTAATTTGCTTACATCTCTTAACATGTTTGCTTAGCCACAAAGTTGTACTTTTCGATGTGTCGTATCACAAAATATAGAGAAAAATACCTTTCTTATACTAAATCATCGCCATATAGGGAAGATTACCTGCTACTAAGTAAACTAAACTAAACATTGTAGTACCTGTATCTATATGAATCTATATCACTATGTCCGCGTATTGTATGTACTCTGTAAAATAAAACATTTATTTTATCAATGTATTCCTGTAGATGTGCCTAATACAAATATATACAAATTTAACTATATATAAGTTATAACCTTAACTCAACACTCGTCAGCTCTGTATATGTAACAAAAATAAGTCAAACAAATATATAATTTAACATTACAATGAAAGTTCATCTTTGTTGGTAATTAGCAAATCCATTATATTTAATCATTGGAGTCAAATGACTCATTTTTTTCTGTGATATTAAATGGATTTATATAACTTATGTTTG